>JAVYIG010005059.1:0-145582 GCA_035222895.1 Strongylocentrotus droebachiensis
GAAGGCGTCGCAAAAGGTCATCACAAAAGAGACGCCGCCCCTTACGCGTGCTGTCACTGAAGAATGTAAACTATTTATATCGCCCTATGTGCGATAAAATTCCTTGTCTTTGGAATTTGTTAGAACTCTCTTTCTTCCTCCTTTTCCTCTCTCTCTCTCTCTCTCTCCCTCTTTCTCTTTTTTTTTCTCTCTCTCTCTCCGGTCTCCAGTTCCCTCTTTATTTCGAATACATATTTCGCCAATTTCAGCATCATGTCGATACTGTATTGTAATGATACGGAAAACTCGTTACAAGATTTGCGGACCTTTACCTCTGAGAAATGATCCTGATTTTGAAGGTAAGATTCTGAGTGTAGGTCTGATAGTCCGTCAGTGATACAAAATTGTCCCTTGCCTTCTTTGAAAGGTGTGGCTTTGATCTCTGTGCAAAAAAATTATCAAAAGTCATTTTTAAGTAGTTAAACGACTTGTTTTAATTATATGCATGCACAAAAAAGAGTAAAGGATAAGGTATATTTGTCAACTGATAAGAAAGGGACACATCGTTCTTTAGAATGACAGTTACGAAAAAAAATGTGCGTTGAATAAAAAAAAATGTAGAAAATAATTACATGTATATCAAACACAGTAATTCTTAGTATACACAGAAGAGTGCCACCAATTTAGTTACATTTACATATTGCAAGAGGGGCACTTTGCTGATTTGAGCAAAAAGATATTGTTATGATTGTGGCACTGAATATATATATCTTCCCTCGCTTTGCCGGCAATTGCGATGGTATAGATGAGAGACCTTAAATCCTTTAAGCCCTTCGCTTAGATTAAGATAAGAGATAATTACCAATTTACCATAAGGTCTTTGATAGGATAGGAAATGCCATCTTTATCTAAATTAATTTTATTCAGTATAAATGACTTACTTTCTTCCTTGGTGCCAACTTTGGTCCCTGTGCAAGCTGGGAAAGAATGTTTATTGAGCCTTGGTTGCAGCTGTTCAGCACTTCTAGAATAAGAGAATGATGGCTGATCTTCATGGTGCTGTCTCGCTGCAAAATCTTGGAGAAAGTGAAAATATGAAAATAGAGATAATACTTTGTGCATTTTGGCTACAATTTCCTTTGAAGACAAAATGCATGTATAGTGAGATTCAGTTACAAATTTATATCCTTTTGTTCCATTTTGAAATAAGGTCTACCAGTCTTTACTACACCAATAATTTGTTTATTTGCTTGGAACAAAATGGAGGAAACATTAATGATACTAAAGCAATTCATATATAAGAATTATCAATGATTATAAGAGGTTAAATCTGCGGTTCTTAGTTCATAGATTTTTTTCTTATTTCCGATTTATTTTCACCCAGCTGATAACTCTTGATCTTCCTTTATTATTATTTAGAACATTCACACAAGCTCATCCCTTTTCATCCTTTTATTGATTTACTTGTCATCCTTCTTTATTTTATTCTCCAACTCTTTTTGTTGTTACTTTTCTGATGATTAATCGTTAAGGGGGGATATTGAGCACTTATCTTTTTTGGGGGGCCCTCGAAAATTTGAAAAATCTCACCCCCCCCCCTTGAGCGCCAGGGGGGGGGGGGCATCTCCAAAAAAAGGTAAAATTAACGTGTTTTTACACGTTTTTTTCCCAGGGATCCGCCACTAGGTGCAGAGGGCGGAGTCCTCAGAAGCTCAGGTTTTTTTTTATACATCAAATTATCGTCGAATGAGCATAATTCTATACCTTATTTGTGACACTGGCAGGTCATGAATTGGCGTGGGGTCCAGGGGGCGGAACCCTGGAAGCTCAGGGGTTTTGGACAATAAATAACGATCAGATGAGCATATTTGATACCTTATTTGTTACACTGTCAGGTCACGAATTTGCGTGGGTCCAAGAGGCGGAGCCCCCATAGGCTCAGGGGTGTTAGGCAAAATATTACGGTCAGATTAGCATCCAGTCGTCTGCCCTAGGGCCCTAGATGGGGTCCAGGGGGCAGAGCCACCGGAAGTCAAGGGGTTTTAGGCATTTAATTAAGGGCAGATGAGCATATTTGATATTTTTTCCCTCTTATTTCCTTTTTTTTGGCAGGGGGGGGGGGGGGGCCGGGCCCGGGCCCCCCGACCTCCACCCCTGGATCCGCCACTGTATTGGATAATGAAATAAGGCTGAACGCTAGGCCTAAATTGGCTAACTTGCTTGGACTTGGGGAGGTGCGCTGCAGCGGCCCTGCACCTGCACAGCACAGCCCGACCAAGCCGGAGTACTGGGCATAGCCCTACTGACCAGCCATGCCAAGGACAAGATATGTCATGAGTTGTAAAATGTATCTGATCCAAAGATAAAGTAAGACTTCAACTTGGGGTGCGTTTAAGCTCAATTTTGAAGGCAGAATGAGCGATTTGAAACGCTCATCGTAATCGCAGTTTCACGATGTACTGTTTATGCTCACTTCTCTGGCTCCTCCAGGCAATTCTCGCTGGGTGGCCTTAACCCTTGCAGCTGGATTCGCAAACCTGCACTGCGCATGCTACGTAGACCCACTAGAGGTCAGTGCGTTGACCCCATTTAAACGCGTTTACAAATCGTAAACGCACCCTTTTGTGAGTTTACGATCGGCGATCGTGATCGCCGTTTTTCGGTGATTCTACAAAAGTGAGAAAGGACGCAATCGCGTTTTGAACTAAACGCGTAACAGATGCCTGATTCTGGCCAGAAAAAGTTGAGCATAAACATACCCTAAAAAAAACCCGACTGGCATAGGTCATTCTGTAATAAAACTGACATTTGTCAACCTTCCCAATATCAGAAAATCTAGCAATTTGCCCCAAGAACTCCTGGTCTAGCACTCGGCTTTTTTCTGTTCAAGAAGTTTGGTGCATTTGATTTGATGATACACAATTTAGATTGACCCCATTTTTTTATTTTAATTGACAAATAGCCACTGCGATATGTAGAGTACACTTGAAAATCATTTTATAACGTAGCAAAGTTTTAATTGTTTGACAAATTTCATTTGTTTGAAGCAGAACACCTTTTCGCGTAGTTAAGAAGTACGCATTTGGTATGATACGCAATTTAGATTGACCCCATCAACAAATAACCACTGCGATATGTCAAGTACACTTGAAAACCATTGAATAATCTAACTTAAAAGAAAAGAAAAGGGCCGGGAAAGAAAAAATAAAAGACAATAATACAGAAAACATCGAAGAAGAACTTTAAACAAGGAAAATAAATGGTAATTTTGTAAGGGAAACATAACAAAACCATGTCTTGCAGGCAGGCACAACATACAGTTGGATTCCGCGCGAAAATGACCCGTGCTTTCATAGCAACATGAACGGTCCTGTTGCTATGACATCATGTGTCTCACTAGGGTAAAAATTGAGTGTGCAACACCATTAAACGAACCGGTCTAGCGAAGGTCGGTCCAGCAAAGTGAGTGAGAAAGGGATCACAGTATTACTTTAAGAAAGTCATTGCTATAGTGTTCAATCGTGTAAATAAAGTTGATAAGGGTCTTACCTTGGCAATTTTCTCAAGAAGTGGCAGAGAAACATCAGATTCTGGATCTATACAAACCAAACGGGAAAGAAAATCAAATTGGACATCATTCATTTAATAATAATAATTTTTAAACAGGGGGGGGGGGTATTAATTTTAAGCTGAGCATACATAGCGTACAAATTACAATATTACAATGCATGTAGTGGCTTTAAATGTAAAAGTCATATTTTAAAGTTTAATATGGCCTGTTTAATGAATCCATATAATTGCGAAATGACAAAATGACAAACAGAAGCAGTCACAATGTGAAAAATATATTTCTGTAAATTTTTTACCCATTATTGTAGCTCTCTTGCAGTCTTCAAACCATAGGCCTAGATGGGTAATCCGATTTCTACTTCCTTAAATCTGTCAGCAATTTTCAGGCGTATCATGCTGTGCGATCTGAATTAAATATGTCATGTTGAAGTCTATAATATCAAAGTTCATGTAATGTTTCATTCTTTCTTTACACAGGCAGATAACAAAAACAGTAGTTCAGTTACACATAGTGGTGACTGATCTCCTTCAGTTATTAAAAAAAAAAAACACCCATTTTTCTAACACCAACTTAACTTGAACATTTCCTCTGTCTTCGATGGTTGAACGATAACGACAACAAACAAACAGAAAAACATAACATTTCATTCACAATAGCTCATATTAAGTTTCTTAAAATAATTTTGCAATGATTCATTGCTCATCTTCAGGTTTCAGTTCAGATTTCAGTCAACCATTATTATTAATAATACCTAAGGGGAAAACCACAATTTGGGGGGTCTGAGACATGGGATGTTGTAGAAGGTTGTTCGGTATCAACGTGTTCAGAGCACCTCCCTGCACAACTTCTAGGTGGACTAGCTATTATGCTGCTGGACGAAAATGGCCTCCATGTATGACTACTGTTAAACTATTTTATTGATTACTTTTTAACAGAACCCGATTCTACAATGTGTGACTAGACAATGATACCACACTCAATAGGTTTAGGGATATTTTGAACGACGATCTTGTGCAAAAAAAAATTTGATTTTCAACCATTTCCCCCCAAATATGAATGGCACCAAAATACCTATTTTTTCATAATAAAAAAAAGGACAACTACTGATTTAAAACTTTCCGGAAAACTGTCCATAAATATGATTAATATCATATTCAAATTCCAAATCTATTTTAGTGAAAGAGCTTTAAAGTTGACATTTGTTATATGAGCTTAACTCTAATAAGGCCGAGGGGGGGGGGGGGGGGGGTAATTATGGCCCCCTCCACGATTTTTCCGATTATTTGCATAAATTACCATAAATATGCAAATGAGTGAATTTTTCAAAAAATTGAAATTATCATATTATTCTATACACTTCACTTGACATGCGTGCACATTTTCGCGGAGATCGGCCGTTTCACGGCCGAGATCTTAAGGGGGGGGGGGGGGGCATAATGCCCCCCGGCCGTACTAAAACCTCAAATAGCCCGGCCTTTTTAGGGTTAAATGGCAATTTTTGTTGCTGAGAGATGTTCTCTCCTTAGCAACTGAAACTAGTAAAATGATAAATATAATATATCGCGAATAGATGATATCATTATGCAGATGACTCTTTTGATTGGAAGTGTGAAGTCAGATGACGAAATTTCATCGTATTTTAATGATTCATCTCTCTTTTTTCTTGTTGCTATGTTATTAATATGCCTGTAGTCTGTAACATTAACACAGTGCACGGTGTCTTTCAGACCCCACCCCGCCCCCTTCAACCCCCTCATTAAAACGAAGAAAACATTTGGGATAGGAGCAGTATGTCCTGTAGCGCATGGTGTTCAGTAAATTATTAAAGGCTATCGGTCGAGTTATACATCCAGATGATAGTAATGATTTTCAGTCTGAAGCATGAAGACAATGGATGGCGGGTCTAATCATTTGCAACCTATTCCCTTCTGTGAGCCCCTCCCCACAACCTCTCTCGTTATAATTATATCTCTACTGAATTTGTTTGTGCAAAGCAATATTCATGAAGCACAACGTAATCTAAAAATTGTATTTTTCCAAAGGAATCCTCACAATACATTTAAAATTTAACGGTAAAAATTGCATGGACAAATATTTGTCGATTTCTTTCGTTTCTTCTTCCCCTGTCTCAAATATTCGACCACAACTATTATTTTGTCATTAAAATAAACAATCATGTGTAGATAATAAGAGACATGGCTTCAAAATTATAGACTGGTATAGCTCTATAAAAATTATAGATGCTTGACGGATGTAATCATAATTTGCAACATGATCCACGCACTCATAGCCATACTATCCGGGGGAGGGGGGGGGGGGTGCAGCTTCCTTCATTTTTTTTTTATTACCTTCTACAATAGGGCAACTGTCACCTCATATCAAGGCAGCAAGGTGCGAGAATAACTTCATATGCGAGTATGCGACTAGGTTCTTGAATAAATCTTGTCTGGTCGACTTTTCACGACAAAGTAACATTTTTTGCCATAACGAGGTGCACTCCTCCTTAATTGATTGATTATACAGAGTTGTAAATTGATTTCAAAGTTGTGTTGGTTTTGACAAGGAGCATTAGGCTAAATTGCAACTGTTTATAAGACAGAGCCCATAATTCAAAAGATAGATATGATGATTTACCAAACGGTTTAGGTTCAGACCTTGAATCCCACCCGTTATTTTTTCTTCTTTAAAAAGGAAGACACTGATGATAATTGATGATAGTATCCTCTGCTGCTACGTGGTTTTGCAATGTCTCTTCCACCTTTCTTGTCGTATCTGGTCATTTAGCAACTTGTCGTAGGCAGTTGTGAAGGAGATCTCAGTTGGAATTTTGTATTATTAATTTCCCCTCTTCCACTCTGTGCTTGAAGAATCTTAGGTGGTTGAACGAGTGTGTTGAGTTCGTAACAGATATGTTCTACTCTAAGGTGCTTCAGCTTGTCCACGGTATCACTGGTACTGTGTATGTAATCTGTGCATAATCACACATTAGTCCTGAACCGCTTCTCCGATCGATGACTAAAACACTCTGAAACTCCCGTTTTAGTGTAAAGTCGTCTGGTATTGATCTATCATTTCTACAACTCGTTCCTACATAATGTATTGGTACTTGTCACGGAGTGACTCACAAGCAGTCCTAGCATGCTGGTCATACAAGAGATGAGATTCAAGCTTCTCCTCGAGTTGACTGAGCGCAACATCAATGTGATCATAAAGGTTCAATTACAACGAATCACAAGGAATGCACACAGAATTTAATTTGTTCATACAGGATGTATATGTTATGTTATGATGCATCATTAGCTACCATACCGTAACCTACTACTAAATAGTCTAAACTAAATGCCCTCTCTTCTAAGCTTCCTCGCTATTTCCTCATGTGTTGGTAATACTGGTTTTTTTTGGGTGCATATCTTGCACACAGCTGGCCCCTTTTCCCTTATTAGCCCCTAATTATTACAAACCTCTTACATCGTTTAGGACCCGTCTGTTTATTTATCAAAATCTCATGATATTTTACTGATGACTTAAATTGGTTTATTTCCCCCATTCAATCATGACAAGGTAAGATGAATACTTTAGTCAAATTTTAGAGAGAGAGAGAGACAGAGAAGGAGAGAGAGAGAGAGAGAGAGGAAGGGAGCAAGAAGGTTTTCATAACACCACAGCCCATTTGGGAAAAATGAGTATGATAAAACCGGTCACTCAAAGATTTTTTACTTTTTTGAGGCACTTCATGACCATTTTAAAGCGGTTTTTTTAAGGGCCTCAATATTACACCATATCACAAATACTGATAACACGTAGGACCATGCATCTCAGATTTAACATTGTTAAACGATGCCTTTAAACAGGAAGGTGGTTTGGAGAGCTATTTTTTTTAAATTGGACGTAGGTGATAGAATATATCTTTGTGAGTTTCGTTGTGGTAATAATAAGCTGCCAGTTACCAAATGTCGTTATTTATCTGATCAACCTCTCGAGTTATGTTCCATATTAAATCTTAAGGTACCGGGTGATAAATTTCATGCAAAAATCGACTAGCGCCAAAGTTGCTTATGTGATGTTTGAATAAAACAATTGTGATTTGGGTATTAATTCGGTCTTTGCAGATCCAATTAACATCCCTAACAAAATTAACCATGCCTCACATATCAAATATCGAATATCAAATATCAACGAACATTTGTGCGTGTGTGTGGGGTGTGTGTGACTTTGCTTCTGCAAAAAGCATATGCAATGCATTTCATTTGATACATTCAATTCATTCTCTCACTCCGCTAATCCCAACGTAATACATACTGTAGACATCACTTTGGCGCAAGTCGATTTTTGCACTCTCGCAAACAATGCCTCCTGTTCATCCAGGCGTCAACACATACCACACAAACATGATACCAAATGATTTGGGATAAAACACTCTTCCATAAGATGTATAATAATTTACTGTTCATAGATGATGTTAAAAATGATTAGCAGTTTTCTAGGTGTAAACTTTTTTTTGACTCACACGGTATATGCCCAAGAGGTTCAATTATAAAAGAAGGGATGATCATATTTCATCTACTTTGGTTTGAATTGCATTATCCAAATAAGTCTCCCATTCTGGTTGGAGAGTTTTACAGGCCTCCAAATTCTCAAGTTGATTTCTTTGAAGAATTTGAGGGAAAATTTGGACTCTTCTCTCGGAAAATATGAGCTGTTTTATTGTAGGTCATTTCAAGTGGGATGATATCAAACGTTGTATGCCACATCAACTTGATGTGAATGCTGAAAAGTTAATGTTTTTACAAATATGTAGAGGCTAAGTCGGCGAATTGATACTGCCACAAGAGTTACAAATACCTCTTCTACTTTAATTGATTTGATATTTGTATCAGACAAATAACTTTACAATGAATGGGGAATATTTGAAACTAGCATACGATTCGCGATTTCAGTGTAAAGATCCATAACAAATCTGAATATGTAGAATTTCGCGCGTTTAAAAATCTTGACGAGGAGAAATTTAACAGTGAATTGAAAAGTACTCCTTGGCAGGTCATAAAAGATATAAAATGTTGATGTTGCGTGGGATATGTGGTTGACTCTATTCAATAATATATTTAACGTCCATGGATATCTGGCGAGATTGTTAAGCTTATGACGGAACGTGATAAAGTTCTCAAAGCTGCTAAAGCTAACAAAAGTGATGATCTTTGGGACACGTTGATAAACGTTGATGGAGCAAATGTGTCAGACAATGCAAATATTGCTGAAGCTTTTCATGACATTTTCATTTGTAATGCTACTTAGATAACAAACGACCTGCGGAGGAATACGTCTCAACTGAGAGTAGACGAGGACAAAAATATTGGTCCATTTTGTATTAAAACAGATTGATAATCTGATTATAGATAAAGCAACTGGTGAAGATCACATCAGCCGTAAACTTTTAAAGATGACAATGAATGTTATCGCAGAGTCCCTTTATGATATCATTAACAAATCCCTGTATACCGGAGTTGTTCCACATGAATGGGAAAAGGCTGGGGTAGTACCAATATTCAAATCTGAAGATATTTCTTCTTTGAAAAATTACCGCCCCATTTCGATATAACCCATCGTGAGTAATATAGAAAGGGCCGTCCATCGACAACTCAGTTGATTCTTGGACGAGTATCAGTTATTACACCCTAATCAGTCTGATTTTAGACCTAAACATTTAACAGCTACTGCCCTTGCAAAAGTTGTAAATCAATGGTCCTTGAATATTGATAACAAAGAAATTTCTGGAGTTGCCTTTATAGATCTTCGGAAGGCTTTTGATACTGTTGACCATGAGCTACTTTTACATAAACTATCCTGTATAGGTTGTAGTAATAGGACTAGTTATTGGTTTAAATCATATTTAGGTGATCGACAACAAGTGACCGAATTCAAAGACCCCAAGTCGCATCCATCAACCATCAAATCAGGTGTGCCACAAGGTTTAATTCTTGGTCCCCTTTTATTTTCAGTTTATGTTAACAGTCTACCTGAATGTACTCATGAAGGTATCATAGATATTTATGCTGACGATACGACGCTTACTGTCTGTGCAAATGATGCAACTGTTGTGGAAGAAAAAATTAACTGCATTAAACAGAGTCATGGCATGGATTAAGGAAAATCGTCTCGTTCTTAACACTGAAAAAACTTGTGTCATAATAAAAGGCTCTCGTGCTAATCTCAGGAAAATTGAATCTTTCACCATTTCATTAAATTGCAATTTGATCAAAGAGTTAAATTCACCAAATGCTTAGGACTTTTGATATATGAAGAATTGATATGGTCTAAACAAATCGGAAACGTAAGTAAAGTTACCCAGAAAAACATTAGCATGATAAGGAGAGCAAAGAGAGTTAATTTGCCTAAACAATCCTTAAAGTTACTTTATAACAGTCCAGTGTTGCCACAATCATATGACTGTTCTGTTGTATGGTCGAACATATTTCGTTCCCAGCATACAACTAAGCTCCCCAAAAATCAAAAGAGGGCCGCAAGAATAATATTGAACAAGATTATGAGACACCGTCGGCTGATTTGTTCATAAGTCTTAAATGTATGACACTGGACAAAAGGTGTGAGTTAATTCGCGTTATGATGATATATAAATGCGTTCATAACCAAGCTGCTTCTTACCTTTAGGTAGGCTTTTATTGTTCAAGCTGAATACAACATAATACGCAAATATGACTGATAAATTACCAATGGGAAGTGATTACATTTTAACGTTAACGTAGATGATTCATAAAGGACCGTCATATTAATATGAACATAATGAGATTTTACTGACCCTCCCCCTCCAAAAGAACAAACATCGTAAGATTGCCTCTGCTGCAAGGGTTGAATTTAATGAATGGTTACAATCAATTATTGTTATCCACAGTAAAGCATCACTTTTTGCTTGGAAAGTGTATATCAAGTGATGACAAATGAACGAAGTTAATAATTATATGAAAGGAATATGACGGGAAATAATTTAATTGCCAATTCAAATTATCACATTAAAGGAATAGCCAGGGGACTGGAACACCAGTCAAGTAGCTCGTAAGTAACTCGTATACTTATGTTGTGTGTGGGTGTGCGTGCGTGTGGGGTATATGTGTATGTGTTGTGTGTGTTCTCGTCTAGGGTACCAAACCGAGGGCACACATAAGAAATGTACATTCACGTAGAGGATACAGAGCAAACCAAGTACGTCCTCGGTTTCTTACCAAGGCACATGGTTTTAAATTTTAAGTGTTTTGGGGTATGGGTAGGTCCTAACTTTTTTATCGCAAATAAAACGAAATCAAAGGGTTAAATATTTCTTCGGGCCCGTAATGTTCCAAGTGTCTTTCACCCTTTCAAAACTGAATTTCCAAAATTTACAGACAAAATGGTTGGCTTTTACAATTTAAAATGAGATTAGTGCGGGAGTCGACTAAAGTCTCAGTGTATCAAAAATTAAAAAGGTTCACGCCACTGACAATGCAAATAAAAACTGTAAGATCAACTTTTTGCAATATGAAAGGAATACAAATCGAATGAAGGAAATAGTGAGAGAAAAGCAAGGATGTACCTGGTTCAGATATAGAACGAGAAGCGGAAATGAATAAGGAAGTACAAGTTTCAACTAAAAATAACACACGCCAATTGTCTTCGCTTTCCTTTTCTCTTTGGAAATGAAACATTGCTGACTTGAGTAGAAAGTAATACTCGAGCAAGAATCCGCAACAAAGCCGTACGTCATCTCCCAATTTGAATGTAGCTCGTTTTGCCCCATCAATTCATTGTAAACGTGTTTTTTTTTGCACGCTGTAAAATAGATGTTTTTGAGTAAAAACTAAATAAACAATAGATGAAGCAGAATCGCTTTAATACAAGAGAGAGAGAGAGAGAATATTAGTTTTGAAAGCTAAATTGCAAATTTGACCCGGAAACAAATATCAAGACAAATTCTGTTTGTTATAAAAGGGGTTTAAAAGCGAGGGCACATTATATAGACGAAAAGAGGAAATCACTTATTCTTTTAAAGTAGGGGCCTTCGATCACTAGAATGGGCACTTTAATCACAAAAGAGATTTCTTTCTTGATTATGAAGAAGTAGGAGAGAGGGGAAGGCATCATCCTGCCCTGACCCCTGGTTCCGCCCCCTGTTTAACGGTCTCACATCTAGACCTATGCTATGTCCTGGTATAGCGAAACTGAATCCTACTTCTAAACACTTACATATTTAACCATCGTTCATAATAGGTTTTTTATTTCTCCTTCACTTAGATACTTGAAAAGAACTCTGTGAACGGCGAAGCTCAGCCGACACACTTTAGTCACCATCGTGATAAACCATCAGATTGCAGATTTGTACATTGGACAATGCGTTTTCGAGTGAAGATGTTCAGGTAATATAGAATGTTTGCTTTTAGTATGTATTGATATTACATTAATTTACTTGGCCCACATAATTGGTGAATTAGTATATGAAACTGACCTACAACTTTGACGAGATTGGTTTCGTAAATTAGTGCGTTTTTAGTAGTTTTTTTAAATTTAGTGTTTCGTACGGTAGGGTTGACACGATCTGAAATTTGTGTATGCTCTGTTGAATTTAACGTAGTGGTACTAACTTATGGCTGGCCAAAGAAAAACCGGGAGATACATCTATTTACTTTTATTGCTGGCTTGTGCATTAAGAAATGAATTTCATTATTCTATATTTCTTTCTTAAGAAACATAGCTTTTCTAAAAATAAACGTTCTTACCGGGGGTGAAGATTCAAGAGACAGATTGATACTTTTACAGTAAATATTATCGGAGACATTTAAAAAAAATAAACATTGTTATTAGGAAATGGTTGAGTTGAAGACCTGATATAAAGTCAGCTGAAGTAAATAAAAGAGGTGTCGTGGACGAGTGGATACGTCGCCGGACTGTCGTTCACAAGGTCCGCGGTTCGAATCCCGCCGCGACACTAATGTCCTTTGGCAAGATATTGATCTACATGTGCCACACTCCACCTAGGTGAAGTAAATGGGGACCGGTAGGAAGGAATTCCTTGAATGCTGTGAGCACCGAAATCGGTAGCCTAGCAGAGCCGGGGTAATAATTAGAGCGCTTTGAGCACCCTGCAGGGTGGATAATTATGTGCGCTATATAAATATCCAATATTATATTATTATTAAAAGTTAATTTAAATACTCTTCGAAAATGGGCTACCTCTAAATTAAGATACTACTATTCAATCGGCTCTTGATCCATGACTCTACAAGATTTCTTGACTTAGACTAAATACTGGAAAGGGGATATTGCAAAACCAATATATATTGTTTTGTTCACCTTGAAAGGGAATGTGAACGCAGTAGATTAGATCAACTTCCCTACTAAAATGTAAAATCATAAAAGGGGACTTATAACCAACAAAATTTGCTTTTCATGTCGGAGGCGTAATGCTCCTGTAAAATATAGGCTTGAAATTGTACTTCTGTATATAGATAGTACAGATTTTTATACATTCTTAAAAAAAAACGTAAAAGCGACTTGAGAAGATTAGTCGACTTATCCGTACGCTCTCACGCAGAAAAGAGCGCGCATACTGCAGAACTCAAGTCTGACTTGTGTGTACGTGGACGTTTGTATGTTTTAATTAATTTCTTCATACCGTTAACCCACTAGCTGTCATATGTAGCGTTTAAGGTGCATTTTATACCTTCTAGCCGTACACATTTTAAATATTTTAAAAAGATAATCCATTCCCTTTAATTCTTCCATTAGACGATCACCTTTTCACTTTCAATTCTTCTTAAAAATGCCAGTGTATATATTTTCCAGGAGGGGCAACCTATATAACAAAATTTCACGTATGCCTTATTTTTACCACAGACTGGAATCCTATTGGCTTTTGTATATCTTTTACATCTGGAGCACTTGGAGTCTGACATTGACAACTGTAAAATGCACCGGTAAGCTTTTTGTATTTTTTAAGATGTTTTTTTTTCTTTTTCAATGTACCATAAACGATGTGAATACAATGTTCAAACGTGTCTGTCATATTACATGAAGAATAATATCACGCTGTTAAAGCATACTGCCCCCTTTAAGTAATAGGTTCTGCTCCGCTAAGTAGTTTGCAAATAATAGGTTAAGTATATTTGCATTTAGTTCATTGCTGTTTGTGAGCATGGGTTTTGGGGAGTGCCAGGGAGAATAGCTATGCCCCATCATATCATACATTATTTTTTGCATCAGAACTTGTTCTTTATGTTTATGGAAACTTCACACATTAAAGCAGACAAACAATAACCTATGTCTACATTGTATGTAACACCAATGGAAAATAGAACATTTATTTCGGTATTATTATATATGGACAACACAACTTGAATCTTGAATTAAAATTTCTATGTTGACTATTCCATTTTATAAAGGAATTAGTTTTATTTATTTAATTAGTTTATAGAGGGACTTTATCTCTATATCTTGACGCACCTACACTAAAAAAAAAAAGTGCTAAATTTAGCACTTAAAGATTCAATTTTAGCACTTTTTAGGAGCTCGCATAGTGACTGCACTCGAAGTGCTGAGTTAGCACTTGCACCCGGGCTACTTTGCTAGCACCCAAAGGAGCTGACTGTTGTGCTAAATTTAGCACTTAAAGATTCAATTTTAGCACTTTTTAGGAGCTCGCATAGTGACTGCACTCGAAGTGCTGAGTTAGCACTTGCACCCGGGCTACTTTGCTAGCACCCAAAGGAGCTGACTGTTGTGCACTTAAAGTGCCAAGTTTTGCTCTCTTTTGGGTGCTAGCAGAATAGCCCTTGTGCAAGTGCTAACTCATGCGTTGTTTGACATGCCCCATCTACATTTGGTATGTGGTCAAGGTGGATGTCCTTCGTCATTTACCACTTTCAACTCTTACAGGAAACATTTATTAAACCAACATCCACAAGAAGAACCTGAACCTGAAGTTGTACAGGGTATGGAGGGTCTAGTTGATGCTGATTTGGGTGTTGCTGTTAGTGAAGTGCATAATCCTGCAGCAGATGATGCATTTGATGATGATGATGATAGGATAGGCCTACTACAAGAACAAGATGGAGCAATGCATAATGACAGTACAAGATACCAGCTGCATTTTTCATTGGTTCTCTTTTATCAAACACCAACATGACCCATGCTATGACAAACAGAGTGTTATCTGCTGCAACAGCTTTGAATACTGATGTTGTTGACAGTTTAAGGAGCAAAGTTATTCAGACTTTTGAGGCCTTGGGTATTGACCTGGAGAATGAAGAATGTAAGAATCTCTTATAGCTGAATTTGATTCAAAAACAAATATTCACAAGGTAACAGCTATTATACTAACCGACCAATCAGATCAGGTTATGCAGTCAGCACTCGATGTTAAGTGCTGCATATGGCACTGTTTTTTTTAACTTATACCAAATGTGTCCACAAATGGATCCAAAATGAAATTATGTTTACTCACTTCAAACTTGTATTTTTAGGATCAGGAATAATCATATTTTTGAGAAATGCAAATTCTGGACCTTAATCTATCTCCTTATTTATTCACCAGATATGAATACTTTGAGTTTTTACAATTTTATTGTGAACTATAGCATATCTAATAACTGTGATATAAAACTCATTTGCTATTAACTACACCTTTAAATATATTGGGTCTTTAAGAATATGTTTCAGAGATTATTCATGCAAATTGTTGAGTTTCTATCTTGAAAAATACAGATTCTGTATCCCTTGAAAGTGAAAAATAGCCCTAAATTAGGGTTTTGACAATAACAAGTTTTTATTTCAATAGGTAAAATGCTTTTTTCTTAGGTCAAACTTATTTTATTATAACAACTGATGATATAAGGTAAATAATGCAAAAAAATTGGGAACCAGTGCATTGCCTAATAATTTTCATATGGCACACCACTGATGTTTCGGACGTTACACACTGTTAACATTATAACTTTATTAAAGTTAATTGCTTTTCTTTAGGTATTATTGACCTCAGTTACATTAATTGTTTGCAGAAAAATACTTCTGTAACATTTATGTAAAAAAATTGTGCAGTTTTTATTAGTTTAGCACATACATGTATACCAAGTTTGTCTTCATCGACCACTCAATTTATGTAAGGTATATTATTCATTTCAAGAACGTGTACCGGTAGTTAAAAATGCTTATGTGATCTAACAGAGTGAAATATGAAGCTAATAGCAATTGTAGTCATCAAAACTCCTTAGAAAATTCACTTAGAAACATACTCTTTATTGCATGTTATGAACAACAGTGTGAAATGTATACTATGGTTTGTTTCGGATGTTACACGATGTTAACATTTCAATGAGATCATCAATTTCTACAAACTCTACAGTATAGATATTTAATCAGCTTGCTAATGTTCTTTGCCTTCAACTATATAGTGTGTCATTCAATAATATCACTAACACATACATGTATGTAAGCGCTGAAACATTGACAAATCTTTTAAAAAATAAAACTATAAAAAAGTACCCCCAGTCATGTAAGTACGGTAATAAGAAATAAGTGAATCCTAATGTATGTACATCTCGAGAATGAGACATAGTTGATGTATTTTAAAATTGTGTATGTTTTAGGTTATAATACTACTGTAGTAACAATCATCCTTTACCACTATTTGTATTAGGAGGCTGTTTCTAACGACAATATGTTTTAATGCTCTTAAATAAGTATTTATTTATTTATTTATTTATTTAATTGATGACCGATTGATGAATGGATGGATTGATTGGTTGGTCGGTTGGTTGGTTGATAGATCTTAACTCTTGATGTGCCTATATTACAGATGACAAACAATATACAGTGTAGGTTAAACATGTACCGTATTTGCCGGCGATAAGGCCGCAGCGCCGCACCCCCAACTTTGACATTTTGTAGAGGGAACAAAAAAACGGACAGCCCATTTATATTTCACACTAGTGTAGGGTTGCGGTTCTAACAGATAATTCCTAGCACTCTTAACACAGAGGCAGCCCAACAGATTTGTTGTAGGATTGATAACTACTAGCTAACTGACCAGGTTTTAATGTGTAAAAGCATCAGTTCAGCATTCTATGTAGCATTCCATATACATTCCATGCAAAGTAGAATAAATCAATAAATATTCATATAGTCCCATACAAGTATAAATCAACATCACAAAGTATTCTTGAATATTCAAACATAAACAAAGGGTATATATTGAATATTCGTAGTATATGTAAATTATACTATAATAAGCTTGACTGCATCAGGTGAACATTGAAACCAATGAGAGAGAGATAGACAGATGAAAGGATGGTGGATGAAAAGGGTGAATGTGAATGAGGGATGACCTATTAATATGAAAGGGATGAATCATGGATATGAAGGGGAGTTTCAGAAGTTCAAAATAAATCCCTACACTAGCTTATACATTTTGTATGTATACATAGATTTGAGGAAGATACTGCATGTATATGTTTAGGATCATTAAATAAGGTATTACTGGTAATGCCCTTTTCTTTTATACATTGTATGTACTTTCTACACAGATTAGTTACTGAGTGCCCTTTTTAAAAGGTATTTTCAAATGAAAATCCATATTTCCCATACATTTTTAGAAAAACATTTTAATTTGCTTGATATTATCAACTTGATATACCTGTATCATACCCGTGTCATGTACATGTACACTGGGTATTGCTTAAGTGGGTGATTTTGAGCTTTTGTAACCTACCAAATAGATTTAGATTGACCATACAATTTTTGGTTATATGACATAATTTGGAACAACCTCTGTAAAAATGAAAACGTGATGATTTGCAAACACACAGCAATGTAAATAGTAAGAGGAGAGGTTGAAAAATTGAAATGTGCTATTCTCACATCTATCTTTGCCCCTCATTTGAACCAGTTAAATTAAAAATGTCTGTTAACAGTTTAATGTAACATCCGAAACGTGCTTAACAGCATAACAGAAAGTGCTGTTAAAATGGCTGAATAATTTTTATGAGTCACTTTTATTGAGATTTTTTCTGATAAATTACAATTAAGGATATACTAAAGCAGCCAGGAATGCCTCGCACCACAAAGTGTGGCTTCAATATTTATGTTTTATAAGTCAATTTTGCAGAAAATTTAGATATTTTACGGAAAATTTGATTTTTTGCATCATATTTCTTCATATTTGTATATTTAGATCTAAAGGAAATTATCAAAATAGTGTTTTTAACAGGAGTGTGCATTGTGAAATCGTAACTTGCACATATGATCGAAAATTAGTTGAAATTTGCAAACTATGTGTTAACAATCAAATAGTGTAACGTCCGAAACACCTTTCTTGAGTTTACACAAAATTATTGGATTTGAAAGACCTGATTTGTGTTTTGACTTGTGTTTAGACTTATAATAACTTATTTCATAATGATTTATTCACTCCAGATACCCTCAAATATGGATTATCATCACATTTTTGATATTTTTTGTTTCGGACGTTACATTTGTTTCGGACGTTACAACTGTTAACGGAAAATTGTTTTTAACTATAAAATAGTATTGTAATGATGTATTGCAAATTTCTTTTTTTTTGGTAGGTAGCCGCCATGAAATGTTTAAAAAATGTTACGAAAGATAAGTCCTGCAGTTCATTTATTTTCTGCTACTTCAAATTGAAAGTTGTTTCGGACGTTACAAAATTGTTTACGGAAAATGAGACAACTTTTTCAAATTTTGAATATATTTATAATATAAGCGCTACTACAATTAAATTATATTTTCTTTTAATTTGATGACTTGGAGTAACTAATAAGCTTATCCAAACCATAAACAATCTCATTAAATGATTGTTCTAGTGGGTTAAATGAGGGCCTACATTGTTTACGGAAAATGTAACGTCCGAAACACCATTTTCAATTGCACTGTTCTATCGAAATACAGGAGTTAATTCAGATTACTGTTAACTTTCTTTAAGATCAACCCATGCTCATTAATCATCAATAGAAAAAAAACATATTGCTTGTGGGTATATATTTTTTTCGGCTCCAACAAAAAAGGTATGTCAATTTTGTTACAAAATTCCGTAAACAATTGGCTGTTCAGGGATACCTCATGCACATAAAGCAACGCTGATTTGTTTTCGTTAAGCTATGGGAGGTTAACCTAGGTCCATGCTACAAGAAAAAGTTGTAACTGATTTCTAATTCTTTATCTTTGTAAAGTTTCAGGCTGTCAAAGGGTCATTAAGCTATTTGGTCATAGTTAAAAAAACCAGTGCCATATTGTTATAGCACTCGTTTTCTGCACTCAAATATTCAGCACGTTTCGGTTTCCTTGTTAAAGTTAACCCGTCAAGTGCTGATTTTGGCACTTCAAGTGCAGAATCTCACTCAGCACCCAACATTTAGCACCTCAGTTTTTTGCGTGTAATTGTGTGTCAGCTCGACATCGTACATCTTTTTTTCCAGCTAGAAATCCATTCCAGAAGAAGATAATCATGTAAATCCAGAAATATGTTGTTTTAATGAGTAGTCATGATAATTAACCGCCTAGGACGTTATTGATGTATCCAATTCTTCTTTAATTTTCAATCCTTTCACATTTAGACTTAATTCAAGTTACACGAATTATGCATCTCACAAAAGTTTGTATTCCTTACACAGATGTGACCCTGGATTGCACCAAAAGCATCATACTTACATCTCCAAACTATCCTTCGCTTTACCCCAATGCTGCATTCAAGGAGTGGTCCATCACAGCACCTACTAATAAGAGGATCCTCGTCACTTTTAATGAATTTAACTTGGAATATCCTAATGATTTTATATTCATTTGGGACATGTATCATGAGAGAAAGTTCTACACTGGTGATAATTTGCGATTCCCTCCCTATCTGACGTCAGGACATGCTCTTCAGATTGAGTTCACCTCATCTAGAAATGGCAGAAGGAAAGGATTCAATATTTCAGTCTTGTGTAACGAACTTTCAAGTAAGTCCACTTTTTAGGATCAAGGTATTAAATAGCATTCTGTAATTATTAACTAAATTTGCACACGATGATACCACGACTCTCTGTGCGTTATTTGATTTCATTCACCCTCTTCTGCCATTCTCGCATGTAGGTTAATGTCTTGCTCTTTCTCATTGACGGATTTTTCCTGCTCTTCAGGCTTATAGCGTAAGAAACCCACAGTACATTGTATCCTATTATATTTTTAGCTTATTGTATTGGTTTAGTGAGATAAAAATCATCGAATATGCAGCTGAAAGCTGAAATTGTTCAATTTACAGAATACATGTTAATTTACTTTTCAAATGTTCGATTACAAATTAATAAGTACAGTGTACAATTGCAAACATGTTATGTACACGTAATTACATGGTTGCTCACAACTTAAATCTATATGTCTCTCCAAGTTTTATTTTTGTTTGATATGTAAGCACACTGTTATTCAATTCAAGTTTCATTCAGGCTTAGATTCACTTTTGTAGTTGGCATGATTATTTCACCTCAAATCAATTATTTGAAGGGTGCAGTACTAATACTGATATTCTCTCATTAGATGCCCTCTCTGGCCGTTTAATGGACGGTGCTTCACCAGGAGAAGGATTCCTCAAGCTACCCACACAATCTGGTGTATGGAAGAGGGTCTGTGAAGACAGCTTAACTGAGAGGGTGGCAGAGGTGATTTGTGGAGAACTTGGCTATCCTGGTTTCAAGGAGATCTCATACGAAGACTCCACATGCGCTTCAGATCATTTACAAGACTACTGTACAAGAGCTCCAACTTGCAACCCGAGTTCGTATATACTTTATTTTTTTAGTAGAATGTTCAAAGTTAACATTGGAATTGCCTCCAAGTACACATGAACAATATTCCAAAAGTATTTTTCAGTTCAACATTTCTAACTTCGAATACGATGTGTATTAATACTTGTTTCTACAGATACATATCGTTTGGTTGATTGCACAGCTGAGCATTCAATGTGCTGGACTGAGAAGGTCGTCAAAATAAAATGTCATGGTGAGTCAAGATGTCTCCTGTTTGTCCTGATTTCTGTAAAATTAATATGTGAATGCTTTTTGCGAAGAAAGATGAAAAAGTAGGGATTTTTTGCCTAGGATAGAATTTCAACTTTCCATTTAATTGTTGATTATATTATTTTTCAAGTCCACTCAAGAACATAAGAGCATTCTTACATGGTATATTACATGGTATATTTCTTAACATAATATTACATTTCTGAAACCTTAGAAAAGTTAAAGAAGAAATTCCGAGTCTGGTGCCGTGAAGGCGATGAATTTGTATGCGGCCTTCACCAGATTAGAACAGCCGCGAAAGCCTTGATTAAAGGCTACATGAGGGAGATAGAGAGAGGCCATAGAGATATTATATCTCTATGAGAGAGGCGTAAATATTCATAAAAGGGTGAACTGACACGCCAATAAAAACTAAAACAACAACAATAAAACTAAAAACAATAACAACAGAGACAGAGAGAGGCAGAGAGTTCGAAAGAGTGGGGAAGGCAGAGAGTAACAGAGACAGAGACAGGGACAGACAGAGAAGGTAAATGCATGTACCTCCATTAGACTCAATTCTCCTCATCTTTAGTAGCGTTTGCTTGTTTGCATGTTAGTTTCTACATTCAAGTATCTTGTTGGGTTTTTCCCACAGAGCCCGGATATAAAGGATGCTATGAACTCGACACTGTGACATTACAGAACATCCCTAGATTTACTTTCTCATCGACTGCACGCTGTATCAATTCGTGTAAAACAAACGGAATCCAAGCTATCGCTATTATGAATCACGTTGAATGTTTTTGTTCCACATCTGCCGAAGTCCAGTTGGTAGATGCACCGAAGTGCAGCAAAGAAACAAGGTCGCTATCAAAAATGGCAGTTTATGACGGTAGGCATATGCAGACATTATTTATTTAATACGATCGAAAACACTTTTAAGAAATTAAACTAAAGAGCCATTTCAAAACTGTATTGTAATGGCTTTATAAATCATGTACCTATAATGGTATATGTCATTGTCCTGTTCATACATTTCATCACGTGTGACGCACAAGACTATGAAATTGCCTTATAGGTTCATTTTTTCAACGTCTTTGCTATCACGTTATAATAGGATACCATCAAACCTTACGTTGGTACTCTTCTTTGAATTTGACTTCACATTGGAATCATCTATCAAATTATGTCCAGAACGGAGAATAGATACATATCTTACAAATTTAAAAATCAAACCGATGATTGTTATTTTGTATTAGAGCATGCATGTCATTGTGTTTACATTTTCCAGAATGTCTTGTTCATCGTAAATGTGAAAAGTTCACAACACATATTTAATTAATCATTTAACGAAGTCAGAGGCGATGAATTTCTCACACTAATCATATCTCAAACCTCTCTTTTATAGCCTCTGTAGGTTTCTGTGAGGAGCTAAACGACACGATTGGTGGATCTTGGGATTCTAACATCACGTGGTTTGGTTCTATCGTTCATCTCTCATGTATGGATGGATACAGTCTGAAAGGCAATGGAACCATGCAATGTGTCCCGGGATTAACACCATATTATCCCATGTGGAACAATTTAATTCCAGATTGTGTAATGGATGGTAGGTCACGATAGCCAACACTTTAAATTTAATTGCTATGCTCATTCATTCATTTCGGTTATTTATTTATTTTTTCTTCTTAGAAACCGGCTAAAGACAAAGATAAGTACAAAGCTAATACAAAGTTGCAGTTTATGATATTACATAAAATAATACATTAACCAAAGGCAGTATATACAGTCCTCATCTGTTCCATGACTAAGCAAATCCTTGGAGATAAATGTATCTTTCTGGAAAGCAGTAACATTTACAAGAATGACTATCTTTGACGATTACACACCAAAACAAACAATACAACGATTTATACTTTTGGTCTTTAAACAATGGATAAGAATTCTTATGAGGAATCCGCATTACTACAAGAAGATCTTTTACATTGAATAATATTCTAAAGAAAAACAAACCAGCAAACGGAACTATAGAAAAGGAAATACATATTCAAATAAAGATACGCAACAATATAATATCTCATTAATCAGTAATGTAAAATAACTTTGATTTTGGTCTGCAATCTATTTTCTTTTTCTTTATGGGATTCCAAAAGTTTTATGGAGGACTCTTTTTTCCCCGTGAGCCGTAATAGTTTCAATATCCATCGCAAGTAAGCTAGTGATGCCGTTATACAATTACATTTGGAGAACAAAAAGACAGTTTGAAAGAATATGAAAGAAATACCAAATTAGAGACATTTAACAAGATTTTGTATTTTATTGTACCTGTTTCAAGACATCTCCAGAAATATTATATCTTGATTTGTTACACTTCCAACAGATCCTACTACAGTGTTGGATGGTGGCTCACGTACGTTCTCTTGTTATTTTCACGCCATTCATGCACTAATGAAGTCCCATATCTATACAACCGTACTTGTAGTCTAATTACTTCAAGAGAAACACTATTTCTGGAAAGGCGCAAATGAATTCCTGACTGCCCTCTTTCTTTTTATCTCCATGAATGAAGATCAATTATATTATAGAAATAGTAGTTTTGTAGTTCAACGTGCAGTCCTTTTTATTGTTTATGATAAAGCAAGTGCTATTATAGACCGGTTCGTAGCAACTTTGTGGCAAATGACCCCAAATATTCACAGATTTGTTGACACATGGAGACGTCCCACTTTGGGCATTTTTAGAATAATTACTGCCAAAGCGATGGAGGTGTTTTATGAATACATTTTCTCCTCTTGAGAAAACGCTTTTACCTGTGTTCCGTAGAATATACCGCCGGTGCATGAATGAATAATGATTACATAATTTTCATGATTTCCAATATTCCAATATTTTTCTCGGTTAGTTCATACCAACAATGTTAAACGTCTAAAGTAAGCATCTTGAAACTTTTGTTTACATAATCAACAAGCCACGTTAACGAAATAATCGTTTACACCTTATAAAGCGACACGCAGTTTTATTTGTGTCCACTTTCATTTTTTACCGGGATCATATAGGCCTACATAACTAATGAAAGTACATAATGTATTCAAATACGGAAACTTCATTGACAATAATTATGTAAAAGATTTGTTTGATACCTCCAAAAATACATGCCTTGAATTGGAATTGCTTCAAGTTTACAGTAGTATTAGGTTGTCGTTTTGTAATCATTTTCTTACATTTTTTGATGATTTTAGTTTCAACACTATTCCTGGAAATAAAATCTACGACCGTGGTTTCTGATGATACCATTGAATATACAACAACACCTGTTTCTACGTCAACTGGTGAGAAAACAATCATGTTATAATAATCAACATGCGCATTGTTTCACAGCATATAGGCCTAGCATGTGCCCTTTGTGGTGTACAGCTGTCTTATGATTTGGATTGCCAGTAAGTGCTCAAGTGCATTCTTTGATCTCGATAGCATTCTCACTGCAGAAGAGTATATAAAATATGGTACTAAAACACTAACTCCATTTGAAAGTGATATTAAATCATAGCATTTTATTAAAGTTTCTTTCAATTTTTCAATTTTCCTTTTTATTTATCTTTTATTTGTTTAGAAGTCGCATGCACACCATCATCCAATGAAAACAAACATTTTAATCCGCAGTAGGATTCAGTTTTCATTGCATGCAATAACATTGCATATAACGGAAAGGAGGAAAATAGCATGACTAATGAATATTGCAATAATATTATACGTCAGTATGGTTTTGATATTGCTCATATATAATGTAAATGTGATTTTTGTTTGTTTTGAGAGGCGAGGGGGGGGGGGGGGCAGGGGTATACAAATAGAAATTGCCCGAATGGGGCAAAGATATGGCAAAAAGTTAATGACCACTAACATTTTCGTGTGTGCCTAATTCGTGAAAATTTTCACTCACCCCCCTTCCCCTGGCACAAATTTGCCAGGGGGACTCCCAAAACACCCCCTGCGTACGCGCCGGTTTGTATCAATATGAATTTCATCTAATCCGAAAATCTAAATTAACTTAATGAATTTGTAGTGCAACTCGGACATTCGGATAGTTGTTTTCACTGGAAATTTGTCTTTCCCTGGTACATTTGTATATGATAAATATCATGACAGTTAAGTTCATTCCCCTCATTGTAACATGATTCTGTGTTTTAATACTATGAGACGTACTAAGAGCGCATAATTATTATTTTCATTGCTTTTTTTCTATCTTAATGCAATAATTAGTTGTTCTTTTATTATGCAATTACAGTTGTTGTATCAATCCGAGATGTCTGTACCAACTTATTACCAATACTGATCGGATCGACAGTGGTCTTATTTCTGCTTCTTCTTGCCGTGACACTGAGCTGGATTATCCCTCAGATTTCGAAGCACTTTTCAAGCAAACCTGGAAATGATTCACAGGTACGTTAGGGTCCTAAAGGCAAAAAAAGGAACCCAGACAAAGAAAATCATTATGTTTTAGAAAGGTTATATACAGTGCGACCCAGAAAAAACGAAACCGAGAATTATCGATATGAAAGGGCAGAAAATGAACTTTCTAGAAATGTGAATTTTCCTTCGAAATTCAGATACCGCCCGCCAAAATACTTTTTGGTTTCCTTCCTTCAAATTTGCATCATATGAGTTATATCAAATATGTGTCATTTATTAATTATAATTGTGATTAAGTTATGATAAAACATCGATAATTCTCCGTTTCGTTTTTTCTGGGTCGCACTGTATATATGGAAATACCGGTAAAAAATTGTAAGAAGCCCAAGGCGCCTACAAAATAATTTCAATTCTAAAGTTCCAATGTTAACCGATGAAAGTAAATAGAAATATGGGGAATTAATTGTACCCAGCAAGTATAATGTGGGTCCTAAGTATGGCTCTGAAATTTTGAAGAGAAAAGGGTAATTTATTCCAAAGAGATGGAACTGCTGATGCAAATGCGCCATCCCCCAGTTTTCTTTTACCAATATTTCCTTAAGCCTAATATAACTAGATGACCGTAAGTCAGAACGACATGTGAAATTGGGTGTTACAACAGGGATGAAATATACTCTGGAGCCAGGTTGTTTTGTGTTCGATAGATATTTGTAGTTTATACCCTGTTAAACAGGGAGCCAGTGAAGAGATTTCAGGATGTGGTATTGTTTTTATGTAAAATCATTCGTTTCCATTCTATTCTTAGGACAATTTAGTTGTTTCATTTCGTCTCCATTACCAACTCTTATTGTCTTTACTGATTTGCTCATTCCTGCTACATTTTGTTGGTAGGCTTATGTATTGGGCAAGGTTGTTATATCATACTCATGCCATAGCAATTATCAGTTTTAAAATACAAAATAATACCAAAACCAATTTCTTTCCAGATAATCCACACATACCTGGACATGGGAGGTCGCAGTAGTCGACATGAGGAAAATGTGTCAGTAACGTCACCAACAGGCGGCGCCTTGGCAGTAGCTCTGACAAGCACTCATTCACATGATACGGTAGGACAAATAGGTGAAAACGCGTCGAAAACCGATCTCAATACAATAATCTACGAGACCATTCCAACAAGCAGTAATGACATCAACGTAGGGCACATTTGGGACACTGACATTGACGATTTTGGCTATGTTCTCCCTAATCCCCCGACCAATTTAAAACACAGTGTGACATTACTGCGTGAAGAACAAGAGCTCACTGGGGTGAGCTGTAAAACTTTGTAGGATGAAGATGGATATCTTGTTCCTAATGAATGCTAATGACATATGTGAAAGGATCTGTTGCGAAAACTTATGACGATGTTAATGGATGTTTGTCAAATATTGACAACCCTCGATCCTTGACCTTTACTAAGAAAGAACAGAGTCGTCGTATTATTGGCTCTGACTAGAGCAATGCAGCTCTTTTCCCTTTTGTACGTATATCATGTTGTTATATGGAAAATATTAAAAGCCAAACCAAACCAAGAAACCAACAACGAACAAGCCTCTTTAGAACTCATTAATTGGAATGTAATAACAGCGACACTTCCCAAAACAGTTTTTGGCCGGATGGTCTAATTATTCTTCCATTAACTCACTTATCCATTTTCATTTATTTAGAGGAACATGTTTTTTCTTAATATGTTACTCATTGCGGATAGTATCGGAAATACTATCTCTAGTGCTATTCGTTTGTCTCGCAATGTAGGGTCAACACATTTGTGTTTGATTCCGGTAAACATTTTTTAGCAGCTTATATGATTGAGTGCTTAATATATGTCTCGGCCTATATATACAAACATACAGATAAAAGGACCGTTTAAAAAAAAATCCATTATTTGCGCGTTTTATTGTCAAATTATTATTTGTGAATATTTATGATTGACAGACGTAAATATTTGACATATCCATGTAAAAATGCATCTATTAAAGAGCAGTGAGAATGGGTGTTCTATTGTCAGCCAAAACTCGTAACAAAAATTATAGTTTAACAAAGATGTATAGAACAACGTATTTCATTATAAATGCACAAACATAAAGAGGAGTGGTCCTGATATTATCTTAGAATGAATTCATTGAATGGAAAATGTGACAATGTATGAGAGTTGTCATTGGGACCTTACTATCTTGATATTAAAGGTGAAATTCAAAGAAGATCACAAATATTTCAACTAATGTATCACTAGAAACTGGTAAGCTAACAGATGGCCATCGTACAAGTTTTAGGTCAACTACATATCGGGTGATTTATAAAAATACAAATACAACCACCTCCATAGCAGCTGGGATATACGAGAGATTCGCTGGAAAAATAACGATGTTTTAATGACGTCACTATATGGACCAACACTGCCCAACAGACGACATCCTATTGAGAATGAATATAATTGCAAAGCTATTATTTCTCAAATTATAATGAGTTTAGTGTATATAAATGTAATGGCATGTCAAACCATTCAAAAGGGGATATGACCTGATTTTGATAACTAAAATCTTTTGCTCGTAAATACACAGGATAGGGGTTAATTAACAATCAAAGAAACCAGACTTTCAAATTGAAAACCCCCGGAATGATATTAAACACGGCATTTGTTCCCTCTTGAAACGCTGAACATACCCCGGTGTGTGCAGCTGAATATACAATGGCGTCTTATTTTGTTTACAAGAGACAGATTCCTTAATTTTTGTATCGCTGTATTTTTCATCAAAATAAAGCCATGCGCGGGGTTTAGAGTGAGGCAATAGATTATACATTTAGCCTGACGGTAGTGAAGTAAGAGAAAGAACTCGAGAAAAGATGAAAACACAGGCACTGAAAATGTGTGAGATGTCATGGGACATCGTCTGCTTGTGCAAGTCATGTCCATACTGTGATCTCACACATCTCAGCAGCATTCGGAGAGCTCTTCAGGTGCTATGCCGGGGCTGTATTTAAGCGATTTGTAATTTATAATAATAATTACTTCGAATGTTTCCAAGCATTGAATTTTGATAACTTTGTCGAATCAAAGTTTCAACTTTGCAATAATGAAAATAAAGTTAGTTTTTTAGAATCAATGAATATCTACTTTAAAACAAAAACAGTAAGAAACCTTTAATGATTTGAGTTGGATATAACACAATTATCCCGAAAAGTTGTTATCAAGTTGTGTGGATTATTCAATGAAATTATTGTAGGATAGATATTCAAATGAACATATTTCGGGTTTATTTGACTTTTAGATTCATATCAATTCTATTTTTATGGTGATTGATTTCATAAATAGTAAATGGTAGGCGAGAATACTGGTTCGTGATTCACTGACAGTTTTCGGTTATTATTCAGTTGTTTTAAAATTATATAATTGTTTAAAATATATCCAATTATTTATGTAAACCCGACTTGAGCTATGGAACGATATACATGAAGTTATATGACAATGTCTTTATCACTGTACTTCAAATGGAAATTTAAAAAGAAAAGTAAATTCTAAAAAGTCAAACTTTTCAAGAGTGTGGTAAACAAATTTAAATAAAAATGTAAATACAAATGTAGGAACAAAAATAATAAGGAAAAGTGTCGTGTTTATGTTAAAATACAGACTATAAGTTGAATAAAATAGATGAAGATAATAAATGATTTACAAGAAATGTATTTATAATGTGCTTTCAAGTATATGTAGATATATAATGTAATCTTAATTAATCATATGATGATTTGCTTGTTGTAAATAATTAATTATGATGTCATTCGTGCATTTGTTTATCACCCGAACAATATTAGTAAACAACAATTTTTTGTTATCATTAACTGATTAAGGGGACAAAATGTATTAAGAATGTTCAAAGATATTAAGCCACTTAGCATTCTAAAGACATATTTTGTTATACGTGCCGTCATACAGTTCAACTTCAAGTAACTTTTGTGAAACTCTGCATTATCCTCTTCTCTGTCTATTCTCTCTCTCTCTCTCTCTCCCTTTCCCTTTCGTCGTCTTTCCATCTCTTCTCTTTTCACTATAAATTGTTTTACTGTTTAAACGATTCAGGTAAAATAATCAGAAGTTACTTCATGCACCAGCTTCTCTCTATAAGTCGTACTAACTATGCTCTTATAATCATTTACATGTTTGTATTTGAATACCTAGCTGTAAAAACTCGAGAAAAATTACTGGAATAAATAAATGTTCAACTAAACATGTTATTGTATTATAGGCTTCATGTATCGTCTGTTTACTTAAATCTTGTGTAATTATTGTTTATATCTTTGCAAAATTGGATAGAAAAATGACTGCAACAAAACAGCGATAATTAGATATAACTCCATTATGATATCCAACCTTTTCTTCCTGTCTTTCGGGTAGTACTTCCTTGTCACTACAAGAATTTTTTTTTAATGATAGGCTCTGAGAAGTGGATAGTATTAGGTTTTCGTTAAAATTCGGCTCATCTGAGAATTGGTTGAAGGTTAAAGCTTTTCAATTTCATTCAATCCGTGTATAAAGACTGAACAGTTGTTACAAAACAGGAGAAGGTGCATAAAAGGTTGAAACCTTTGATAACTAGCAGAGTCTTGTTAAAATGGAAAAGAAAATGTTATAGACATTTGCATAATTCACAATAATCACCACCTGGTACAGTATATATACAGTTTTTGAATTATCGATAAGAAATAATGGCAGATTTTTGTTATTTTAAATTAGCTGATTCCTCAATACAGATGCAAACATTGGACCTGAAGTAGATAAGCCGATATCCTTATGTATTAACAAATTTTAGCACTATTTGAAATATTCTTGCCCTGTAACTACGTACGGTAAAATAAGTTTGGCAACCGCTAGTTGGCTAAAGATTCACCAATTTATAAGCTGAAAGTTTACCAATAATAATACAAGAAAAACCATACCCAAACATTGGATAAAGATAATGTTAGAGGCCGAATATTAAAAATACAAATATCAGTGGTAATTGTTTAGGTCTAAGAAAATCAAGCATTACGCGTGTTGCCTGGGTAAAATTAATATAAGTCAAACCGTCTCTAATTATTGGCTTATCATCTCCCAAAATAATGTGATCCAATTGAAGAAACGAAGCGAGTAAATTAAAGTTGCACTCCACCCCCAAACAAACAAAAAATCATTTCATTCGAGTACAAGGGGGGGGGGGGGGGGGGGAGGGGTGTGCTTCAGATGTCCTGAACCAATATTTACTACACAGCTTGCGAACAAAAATATGCATTTTCATAACATTAATAGCATATTGTTTGTGGCGGGTCGAATTACTACCATCACCAAACATTTAGGTTCTAAAGGGCATATATTATAAAAAGCTTGCATTTCATACGAATTTTGCATAACACATTATAGGAAAGGTGAGGAATAGGATAGCTTAGGTTAGGATAAGATGGGTTAGATTAGGTTTGGTTAGGTTAGGACTCATAACATATAAGCACAACAGGTAGAAAGATGGACATACACATGTATGTCAGTGGATAACTATACTATACATTATGGCCCAGATTAGAGAAATGTACAGAAAAATTGGGAAAAATTACCAAAGAACACAGCATTTGGAATTCTCAATGTAATTTGGTAATGTAGTATTTATCATGAATATTTTTTCCATTCATTTGATAATGTTTCACCAGGATGGGAAATTCAACAAATATTGGTCTTCCAAGGGCCCCTAAAAATACATCACAACTATATACAATTTAAATATTGTGATATACAATTAAAGTAGCATAATACGGTAAATGAATATTACACATTATAAACGAACTCGATGAAAATGTACACAACTTAAAACATAATAGATAATCTATATCAATACTGAAGCAGGGCATAATGAGCAAGAAAAGATATATAGGACACTTGCTGAGATACGAAAAGAACAGAAATATAGAAAGAAAGAAATACAAACAGACAAAAAGCAATGAAGAAAGAAGGAATAGAGGAAAAAGGCAGGGAGAGGAAAGAAGAAGGACTGCGGCAGCGTATGGCTAAAGACACCCACTAACAATGGAGGAGAAAGAGATAAACTAGGGAGTAGGAAAAAACAGAGTTGCTATCCAAAATGAAAACATGTTCTTCAGCACTATCCTGACTTAACAGTAAAATGAAGAAAATGCTTCTATAGGACATACACATATCTTAACAGTAGTGGACTATGCAACTATATATGTAGAGGTAATATCTCTGAAAGCAATATCAATGATCGATGTTGCCGAGGCGCTGGTAACCGTATACAGTAGGGTAGGTGTTCCATGCGAAGTCATGTCAGACTAGGTACACAATTTGTGTCTGACTTGATGAGAAAGGTGTCACAGTTGTTGTCTGTTAAACAAATAACAAGCTCTAGATACCATCCTATGTGTAATGGTCTCGTAGAAAGATACAACGCAGTAGTCAAGACAGCTTTGAAGCGTCTTTGTTCGGAAGAGCCACGTCAGTGGGATAGGTACTTGCCTGCGTTGCCATTTGCTCTGCGAGAAGCACCCAGTTCTAGCCTTGGGGTTTCTCCATTTGAGTTGCTCTATGGCAGACATAAACATGTGAGAGGTCCTATGGACATTTTGAGAGAGTTATGGACGAATGAAAACATAGACGCTGAGTTGGAAAGCGAGTATGAGTATGTGATTGTCTTGCGAAAGAGATTGGTAGAGTCATGGCAGTTGGCGCAAGACACGTTGAAGTCTTCGGCGAAGAGGTACAAGGGTTATTATGACCGGAAAGCCAAGAAGCGAAAGTTGAATGTAGGGGATGAGGTTTTGATATTGTTACCTACTATTCAAAACAAGTTTCTTGTCAAATGGCAGGGGCCATTCAAGTTTGTTGGTACCAAGTTCGACTATGACTATGTTGTCGATGTCAATGCTGCTTACACGATATGTTAGACGAGATGAAAGGTTGCTTCTAGTTGTTTTGAGGTTGGTGCTTGTGAGGGAGAAGTTGGAGAAGGAGAAGTAGAAATTGAGAAGGTCGAGGAGTGCTTGAGAGGTCTACCTGTTATACCATGTTCTGTACAGAAGGAGTTTGTAAGCCATGTTCAGGTTGATGAGAAATTGAGTAAGGAATCCCAGGGTAAGGTCAGGAAATTGTTGTGTGAATATCAAGATGTTTAATGGATGTTCCTAAGAAAACTTCAGTGGCTGAATGCAAGATTCATTTGACTAGTGGCGAACCTGTTCGTTCTCCTCAAGCTGTAGAGAGTGAAATAGGGAAAGAGGTTGAGTCGATGATGAATTTAGGGGTGATCGAGCAGTCAGACTCTCCCTATGCGCATCCGATTGTGATGGTGAGAAAGCCGGATGGTACGAACCGGTTTTGTATCGATTTTCGTCGCCTGAACAAGATAACCGTATTCGACCCCGAACCAATGCCTAACCAGCAAGATCTATTTGCCTTTCTTGCAAAGAGTAAATACTTCAGTAAAATTGATCTTACCAAGGATACTGGCATATTCCAATGAGAGAGTCGGAAAGAAAGAAGAAGAAGCTTTTATTAAGCTTAAGGAAAGTATCGCGAAACCTCCGGTCTTACGATTACCCGATTTTGACAAAGTGTTCGTGTTCGCAATGATGAAGATTTTCGTATTGCATATATGCAGCAAACAGTTGTTGCCTAGGGAGACTAGATACTCCACAGTCGAAAAGGGAAGTTGCTTTAGAATAATGGTCAGAACCCTTCAAGTCAGTGCTACGGTGCAGACGTTTAATGCACGAGGTAGATTTATTTAGTAAGGCAGCAGAAACATTTTCTTCTAAGAGATCTTCACGTCGAGGCGAGATGCAAGCCCAAGCTGCCATGTTTTAGATTGGACACTCATCAATAAGGAGCTCAGCCTGCCTGCACAGACACAGTCAGAGATAAGCTGTCAAGTCGACGGGGATTTCTACGCAGTATAGAGACTGGCCAAGCGACCAGGGGCTGGGAGGGCCTCACGAGATGGAAGCTGCCCTGTACTAAAGTTATGTACTACTACTAGTAAATTGTTTATGTTCCGTTGATTTTTGACGCCACGATATGTAGGCTAAAGATTAAAATGTCATTATACCTTTATACAATTGTGTTGAAATAGTTGAAATATTTATTGGTTACTGAATCATCATAGGTTATAACAATAATGTGACAATGTCTTTACATGAGTATAAAACATAAGTTAAATTACATTTCCACATTCAGTAAATCATAGATACATACGCTCGAAGAGGTGATAATACAGAAGGGCTACAGCCTAAGCGTGACAGCTTGATACGCTTGCAGCCCAGAAACATTTAAAATCATAACGATTGTAAAGTAAAGTAAATTACAAAACATAATTGGGGGAAAATAACAAAAAATAAACACTGACTTGCAACCAAAAAAAAAAAAAAAAATGGGATAGAGGGTGCATGGGAGGGGGATTTTCCTGCTATATCAAGGAAATGCTGACAAACATATATGATATCATGTGTTAATTTAAGAGATTTGTCAATATTTGCTCAATAAAATTGATTTCACACTTTTCTTGAAAGTATATACTGACTTCAAGTTACGAATGTCAACGGACAGTGAGTTCCAAATATCCGGACCAGAATGTCTTATAGATTTCATAGCCATTGTTGTTTTAGGATTACATAAATGGTATTTATTTGATTGTCTGGTTGGGTATGTATGAATATTTCTATTCAAACAAAACATTTGTGGGAAGTGGGAAGGTAGGGAATCATTATGTAGACGGAACATGAACAGTGCTTTTTGTAAAAAGTTAATATCAGTTACTTTCAGAGTTTTTAACCTCGCGAATAGGGGATCAGTGTGATCGCGATATCCAGCATTGGTACACACACGAATCGCTTTCTTTTGTAAAAGTAGCATTTTATCAGTATATACTTTTGAGTCTGCCCACAGTATATTGCAATAAGACATGTAAGGAAGAATCAAGGAATTGTATAGCATATATAGAATATTCAAAGGCACATAATGTTTTAACTTATACAGTAAACCAACAGTGCGTGACACTCTCTTTGAAACGTAATGTACATGATCACTCCATTTCAGATTTTCATTGATGATAGTTCCAAGAAATTTAGTATTTTGTTTTTTCTCCAAATATTCACCATCCAAGACTATTTCAGGTATAGGTTTATCAGTTGCATTTTTCCTGCTTTGAAAATGGATATAATTAGTTTTTTTTCAGATTCAGAGACAATTTGTTGCTCCTAAACCACAAAGACAGCTTAGGTAGCTCGGTGTTCAGAATTCTCTGAAGTGATCGAAAATCGGAATTGGAGCAAAACACATTAGTATCATCAGCAAATATATTGTAATATATTGTAATGATGTAGTTGAGTTCTGATGTGGTTTCTGATAAGGTGGCAGTTTAATAATTAAAAAAAAAAATTAACAACTCTCCAACTTTCCTCCTCTCTTGTTTAGTAAGCAATATAATTTTTGTCTATAGCTCCAGGAATAATATTGAGGGAAAGAAGTTTCATGACATTTAATTGTACCACACATTATTGTATTTTAATACGACGTCACAGTCATAAGGGACTCAGAATAACCAATATGTCAATTTCAGATTCACATAGACTGAGTAATCTCACCAGATAACTTTCTAATTATTTGTCCAACTCTGTAGCAGTTTAAAAAACACGTTTATCATTTTCTTTCCTTCTTCTTTCACATAATGCAGTTTTAGCAATTGTTGGCTTGCCATCATTATAATGATTCCACAAATTTGTTTCATTTAAAATCGGGATAGTATTGTTATTACCTCTTGTCTTTTCTATCTGTTTCTTTCTCCGCCTCATGCCCCCTCCCCTATTTTGTACTTTTGGCCACATTGCGTAAATTGCGTAAAGGAAGTATGCGCCCGTGTACATGCAAATGGAGACCACCCATAATTCCCAAATTGGAACCACCCTTTTGCCGAAACTTTTCGTGAAAATACCTTCAAGAGTAATTGTTTCCATCATCTACAGTATATACTATTTCGATAAAAGGAATAAATAGGATGTTTTTCTTAAAGTCAATCCTAAATTAATATATTTTTATTTTCTAAGTTTGTATTTCATGTATATATTAAGTAATAGTAACCTGAGCTATTTAAATTCTTTAACAAAGTAATTTCTATGCCATTAAATTCAATTTCGAGTTTTCGTTTTCGTATTCTTTTCTTTGGACCAAACATCATTACCCTTGTCTTGTCTACATTCAATATGATCTTATTGATACTTAACCATTTACAAACTATGTCAAATTGATATCGCATTTTAATTCTAAGATCATTAATATTTCTACTTTTACAGAATAATGCGGTATCATTAGTATACAATGACATTTTAACATTAATATCAGACATTGCAATATTGCCTAAATCATTAATGTATATACAGAATAACAAAGGCCTTAGAATTGAACTTTGAGGCACTCCGCACTTAACTGTTAATAAGTCGCTGAAATAACCATTTATTGATACACATTGTTTTCTATTTAGCAAATATTGTAAAAAACATTTTAATTCTACTGAAAAGACCCCGTAATATTTTAGTTTTGTAACAATCAATTTATGAGGAATAAGAGCAAATGCCTTGCGTAGGTCTACAAATATATTTCCAGTACAAAATCCAGAATTTCTATTTTCCAATAAATATGCATGTTTGTAGTGGATTTTGAATGAAATTTTCTGAACCAGACTGGGATTGTTCTAATAATGAAAACTGGGTACAATACGAATATAATTGAGTATGAACAGCTGTTTCAAATATTTTTGATAAAATAGGCAAAACTGATATAGGTCTATAATTGTTTGGATCATTCCTTCCATTCATTTTTTAGATTGGTATAATCTTAGCAAGTTTAAAGTCAGAAGGTATTTCAGATGTATGAAGCGATTCATTATACAGTTTAGTCAATGGTTCAGAAATGACATCTGCATCTTATTTTAAAAGTTTAGGATATTCCTTAGTTCTTTTTTCACATAATCGATTTCTATATCTGTAAATTTAAACACATGAAGGGACTTACTTTATAGTCGTATCATTCACTGTATCGGTCGTATTCAGATTGTCACATTTATCACATACTTCATTAAATGATTTATTAAAAGAGTTTGCTAAATCTTTGTCCTTCTTATATATGACACCATCAATTAAAACACCATAATTATCACACTTTGCACCATTTTGTAGTAATTCATTCATTGTCTTACATGTTTTTTTAAATATCATTATTCGATTTAATAAAAGTATTATTGTAATTTTTTTCTTTAACTTTTTATTCAAGTTATTTGCTCTATTTCGATAATTTGTATACTAATCCCAATATTCTAATCTTCGGGCTTCTTCAGAAAATGTTAATTCGTTTACTTTTCGTGTAATATTTCTCTTACCAAACTTTAAAAAAAAAATAATCTCGTTCCCTAGCCAGAGTAAGATATTCATCTATTATCCATAGAGCACCTTTAACTTTTTGTCCTAACGTTTACAAAGGGAGCATTTTATCACATATACTAAGAAATAAACTTCAAATTTGGTCCACATTTGCTCAACGCCGTAATCATAAAGCTGATTACATTCAATATTATACAAATCATCAATAAATTTATCATGTTCAAATGACTTAAAAGACCTAAAAGTACTTATCCTTGGGAAAGCTTTAGCAAAACTCATTTTTTAAATAACATATATCAAAGAATGATCACTAAGTCCTACAGAATGTACACCTGAGGGTAACTCTCCGAATCCTTTAGAAACGAAAATCAAATCAATTAAAGTACTACTATTATGAGGGGTTACACGTGTACGATAAGCTATTACCTGAGAAAGTTGGTAAAGATGAGAAATTTCTTCAATTTTAATAGAATAGGTATTTCGAGTAAGCATATTGCAGTTAAAATCCCCCATGATTATAAACTTATTTGATAGAGAAAAAACATTTTCTAGTTGTTCTTCAAAGATCTGAAAAAAAATCAATACCACTATCAGGTTTTCTGTAAAACACACCCCCCCCCCCCAAAATGGAACAATGATTCGGTTGTATTAGTTCAATCCACATACATTCAATGTATTCACTTTCTAAATAAAATTGTCTTGTATTAGTTAAACCTTCTCTAATGCAACATGCCACTCCGCCACCTGCGGATTTCCTATTTTTTTCTTTAAAAAACCTCCAAATCTCAACAAATGAACTGGGAAAGGAAGGTAGAAGATGGGGTATGAAAATCAATGCAACAAAATACAAAGTCATGACAGAGGTTTAACAAGATATTGAACTTAACAACACCAACATTGAGAAAGTGGACAAAATTGTCTTTCTCGGCAGCACAGTTCCTTTCATCGACGAGGACGTGAAGAGACGTACAAGACTGGCTGCTTGGGCATTCGGAAGACTGAAAATTGCCATCTGGTTCAACCAAGATATTTCTAGGAGACTCAAAGTCAGGATCTACAGAGTACTTATCCTCCCTATTGCCACATATGGAGCAGAATCCTGGACTCGCCGAGAGTCTGATAGAAATAAGTTTGAGATATTTGAAATGAGGTGTCTCCGGACCATCCTTGGAGTTCCCCTAATGGACAAGATAAGGAACGATGAGATCAGGCAGAGACTGAACGTCCCAAGCACCATATGCGAGGAAATAATCAATCATCGCTTTTAATGGTTTGGCCATGTTTTACGCATGCCGCATCACCGCCTACCATACTAAGCATTCCAGAATGACTTTAATTGACGCAGACCTCGGGGACGCCCACCAAAGAGATGGAAGGACCAGGTTCAATCCGATGTAGGATTACCCACACAAGAGGCAGAGCAACGAGCCAAGGACAGATCAGACTGGAGCATGATTTCTCGTAGGGGAGCAAGGGGACACACCGTCCTATGCACCTAAGTCAAGTTATGCTAGGAGTCCACTGGGCCAGCGCCAGTTGGTGCCAGTTTGCGCCAATGCAATTTACTGTGGCGCCTAGTGTCGCCAATAAGGTGCCTAGTGGCGTGTAGTGGCTCAAACTGCCTCCCAACTGGCTCGTGGTGGCCCGTAACGGCACCAAATTTGAATGTGGCGGCAAGAAAATTTCAAAATGTTTGAAATTTTCGTCGCGCCACTTGCATCGAGCAATCAGCGCCAAGTGTCCGCCAAGTGGCACCAAATGGCGCGAACATATCGCCCTTTGGCGCAAACAATCCGCCTATTGGAATCCACTGGAATGTAATGGCGCGCGCCAAGTTGCGCCAATGAGATTTCGCGCCAAGTGGCACCTTGTTTGCGCCACTACGCGCAGTGGCGCGAGCCAAACGGCACCCGATTGGTGACTGCTTCGCGCCAAATGCCACCTGGTTGCCCGCCATTCGGCGCCACTTGCCGCCTATAAAAGCAGGGCGGCATCGCAGGACTTTCTCACACAACTGAGGAGGGTCTGAACCAGGTAGCCGATGGCCGGTATTTATATAGTCGGCAAGTAGCGCCAAGCGGCGGCAAGTTCAAACCAATTTGGCGACCTTTGGCACAAACTAATCACCAAGTGGCGCAAAGTAGCCGTCTAAATGGCCGTGTAATGGCGCGAACTGGCGCAAACTGGCGCAACATTTTGGAGCAAGCCGGGTGGCATTTGGCGCACGCCATATGGCACTCAGTTTATTCCACTTGGCGACACATGCCGAGCGGATATTAATTCGGCGCCACAGCGAGCCACTACGCGCCATTCACATAATCTTTGGCGCGAACTGGCACCAACTGGCGCCGGCCCAGTGGACTCCTAGCATTAAGAAGATAAATCATCAAGCCAAGTCTCTGATAGTGACATAATATCATAAGGGTAATTTCATAAAAAATATCTCAATACCTTCTTTCTTATTTTTTAAACTTCATATATTAAGGTGGCTTAATTTCAAACCCTTTTTAGAAGGAAAATCAAAAATATGTTCTCCGGCATGCGACACTTCTTTAGGTAATACACACTCACTTTATACATTTAAAACTTTATCACATGATAAATCTTCTTGTCAATAAAATGGTAGCTGTTCCATCAGGCAGCGTATACCAGAATCATAAATATGTTTAGATATGTTTGTACATGAAATGAATATATATTTGGATGAATTATCACATAATTTGAGCGATGAATATATATAAAAGGGAGTTGTTTTTCTTTTAATATTGATGTTACATGCCTTAAATATTGATTCAAACGAATGAAGTAAAGCTACATGCTGTAGTAAATGCTGGAACACAGCCAGACAGTAAATCACATTGGCAGCTTACCTGGCGGGTACATGCATAGTTTTGTTTGTAATGGCGGACTAGATGTGGATTATATTTTCGTTGATATGCAGGCGTTGTGACAGAAGTTGAATCTTGTGCCATGGTATGTAGTCATATTTCACAATCTAGACCTATGTAATCTAGCTATGTAATAATAGCTAGGTTACACAATAAATTTAAGTGCATGTACTTGACACGCTAACAGTACAATACGCCTGAGTCATGACAGAACTACATGGTGGATTATACACTACAGACGATTACATGGTGGTTTGTGTTTGGTGAAATGGCTAATAATAGATTTAGCACCACAGCCTAGGAATTATTTTTATAAATGGTGTTGAATCCTCTGAAATGTTTTGCCATTCTTTAACCAGATATATTTGTGATAGTCAAATGAAGAGTTCTACATCACATCTCGACTGTTTGAGGCATGCTTGATTGTATAGGGCTACATTTCATATCCTCTCTTATCTTTCTCTTGCAAGATATTATCATTTTTTGCGAAATTGGCCGCATTCTCAGTACCACCAATATTAATGTGCTCATGCATAGAGAGCTCTTTTTTTTTTTAATCAACGTTGTTTTTGCTCTCATGGTACATGAAGTAAGAGTCTTATTCTTAGCAGCCAATTATAATTCTTTTCATCATTTGTGTCGTGTGTTGTTGATTGTGATTTTTTTCAGAGATAAGTTTACATTGTTCCAAAGCCAGATCAAACAAATGTATTCCTATCATTATCGCAAAATATAGTTATTCAACCAGTAGCTGAAGCATACAGTCCTTAGTCCTTCCGTTTCTGTAATCCTTAATACAAATTTAATCTTATAGATAGCAAGGAAATATGATCTCACAATCCAAATTCAAAATTACATGTATTGTAACTATTTACATCTATATATTAATATATGACTTTGGGGTCTCCAATCTCTAGATGTAGATGCTTATCAATATATTTGAATGTGACTATTCTACGTTTTTTAAGAGAATGCCAAGATTGTATACCATTAAGATAAAAATATGAAAAATATTACTTCTCACTCGTATCATGATTATCCTTGGCGGATCCTGGGGGAGAATGGCTGCCCACTAAATTGCCACCAAAACGAGTGAGAAGAGAATGGATAAAAAAATAAACAAAGATAATAAAAAGGGACAGAAGGGATTCAGATCGAAAAGGAAGAACATAAGATACGAGAGAAATGAGGATTGAAAATTAATTGAATTCTGTCAAAATGGAGGTGTTGCTAGGAATAATGGTCTTCAGTATTTATTCCCCAGTGTAATTAACTTTCTAATGTGATAAATAAATGAGTCTTCGATTCCCACCGTGAACTCATATGTGTTCGGACTACTATGCAAACCAAAAAAGCACTCTGTAGATTATAAATGGACACCTTACAGTTGGAGGTCCAAGACAACTAGCATTATTGTGGTCGCAAAGAAAACGAAATCAAAAGGCTGGAAGGGAATGGATATTTCTCCTGGCTCTAAAGTGATTTTCACTCATGGACATTGTCACAAAAAATAAGTTCCACAAGTGTTGGTTTTATAACTCAAAATGTGACGAGTGCAGGATACGGTTACAGTCTCAGTGTATTCAATAAACATTCAAAAACTTCAGGCCGACGATACCGAAAGTTCAAAAGGTCCCCGCCCCTTAAAATGCAAATCAGTACTGTAGGAAATAAATTTTTGTAATAGGAATATGAAAGAAAGAAAATTTAAATGAAGAAAATAGTCAAAGAAAAACAATGATGTACCTGGTAGAGATATAGAGAGAAAAGGGGAAAATGCATATCTACGAATGAAGTATAATAATCCACTAAAAATGACACACGCTAATTTTCTTCCCTTTCTTTTTCTCTTTGGAAATTAACAAATTGTTGGCTTGATAAGAGTGTAAATCCGCAACCAAGCCGCCATCCATCAAAATTAAAAAGAGAAGTGAAGACAAGGGTAAAAAATGAACATGTTTACAGCAAAAAAATAGATAATGAACATGAAATGGGACTTGCAAAAGAACCAAATAAAGGTTTTGTCGAGTCGATCTCCAGCAAAATGAAATACCTAAGGTTTTACTGATAAAGAATTAGAAAAGCATAGTGACATTATGGCATAAAAGTTATAAAAGTTATAAAAGTTATAGTTATGAAACTTGGGATTGATTAATTATTTTTAGAGTACGTGAATAAAAAACCTTATCTTTTTTATTTAAAAGAATTAAGAAATTAAGAAAATTGTTTAAACATAATGAGGAAGAGAGTTCCATATTGAAGGTCCTTTTATTTAATAGAAAAAGATGATGCTATATTCTTACATTTTTGACATAGTAATTTTCCGGATTTCTAGTATTATAATTATGCATTTCTGTTTTACATTTAATAATAGAGGCAAGATTATATGTTAATTTTGTATGTTTATGATACAGTAATCATTAAATTGATAGATAGTGAGAATATTACGTTATTTTAATAGTGGTTGTGAAGGAGCAGTATAGTGAGACATCGAACATATTATTTCAATCTTTTTTTGCAACTTCAATAATCCAAGGAGCCTACTTGGATATGTATTGGCCTATACAACATGACAATACATTAAACAAGGTAAAATTATTGAATTAAACAGTAAGATTAAAATATGTTCTGGCAAGAAGTGGCGCAATTTGCTAATGACACCAATATTCTTCGATATTTTGTTAGATATAGTAGATATATGTTCAATCCATGATAAATGTTGATCGATAATAACTCCTAAGAAATGTGTAGATCGGGCACGTTTTATGATTACACTATTGATACTAATATTAAGATTAGTTAATACATTTTCTGTAATTGTATTTTGCTTACGATGAAAGTATATAAAGCTAGATTTTGAAGTATTAGGAGAAAAATTATTACAATTAAACCACTGTGAAACATGGCATAACTGCTCATTAAGAAATTTACATAAATCATATATCATGGCTATACCGTGTGTCTCAAAAAAAACGTAACACTTTTGAAATGGTTGCCAAATTGAGCATATATAATTTTATGAAAAAATGTTGATATGTATGGAAAGCTAAAGGACCAACCTTTCATATGATATGAAAAAATTGAAAAAAAAATCATGCTTCGATGAACAGTGTTCACTTAAGTTAGAGGTATGAAAATGGGCCTGCGCAGGATTTTTCCTTCCAATTTTGGACAGGTAAGTTACTTTTAGCATACAAAATAAGTTTGATATGAGATATTCATGATCGATGGATTAAGAGTTAAAAGGATGTTTTGAATACCAGTCCTTTCTCTCTGTCATTTATCAATCCCCAAACACCACCCCTGCCACACACACACACACACACACACACCAACTTCCACTCCCATCTTATTGTATCATTGATCTGGTAGATGTGAACAGGATGAAGGAAGAATGGGAAAATGTTAAATTGAAATACCGTATTCAAAATCATAATTGACATTATGCAACCCACTCTCCTCCCCCCCACAACCTTTTCCCATCCCATCACCTACCCCTTGCCTTTTCTTTATCAGTTTTCTTCCGTAAGTTTGGTGGATCATCAATCACATTTTATTCAGGTTTTATGAATGACCCAAACATGTAATAGCTAAGTACATCATTCATTATGCATTGAAAATACCAGAATTCGAGGTATTAAAAATATCCTTTTGATTCAAAATATCCTTTTGATCCATCGATCATGAATATCTCATATCGACCTTATTTTGTAAGTTACAAGTAATTTACCTGTCCAAAATTGGAAGGAAAAATCCTGCGCAGGCCCATTTTCATACCTCTAACTTAAGTGAACACTGTCCATCGAAGCATGATTTTTTTTTAATTTTTTCATATCATATGAAAGGTTGGTCCTTTAGCTTTCCATACATATAGACATTTTTTCATAAAATTATATATGCTCAATTTGGCAACCATTTCAAAAGTGTTACGTTTTTTTTGAGACACACGGTATAGGATATTGGTGTCATCAGCAAAAAGAATTAATATTAGTTTATCAGAGCAATTAATCAAATCATTTATATACAGTAAAACAAAAGCGGCCCCAGGATTGGACCCTGTGGTACGCCACACTTTACTCTCATTGGGTCTGATAAAACATCACTGTAAAAAGCTATTTGAGTTCGATTTTTTAAGTAGTTTTCAAACCAAAAGGATACTGTGCCTCTAATACCATACACTTTCAAGTTTTCTAACATAATTTCATGATTAATCTAATCAAACGCTTTACTCCAATAACCCCCCCCCCCTACGGAGTGTAATTTGTTATTTAATGTAGATATCAGATACTTATGTAAATCAACAAGAGCCATTTCAGTGGATATATTCCTGGTAAAGCCATATTGGCATGATTTTGATATTGCATGCTTTGTTAAAAAAATTCTAAACGAATGTAACAATTTTTTCTACATTTTTGGAGAAAAATGGAAGTACTGATATTGGTCTATAATTTTTGAGTAAAAATGGTAATACTGATATTGGTCTATAATTCCCAATGACATGTATAGCATCCTTTTTATATACTGGGATTACTTAAGCAACTTTCGTGTCAAATGGCAATCTACCAGTACATATCGATAAATTAAAAATATGAACAAGAGGTTTTAATATATGAATTAATACCTTTTTTAAAACACATGGATTACGATTATCAATACTACAACTACATGTACTCTTTAGCGATTTCACAATTTGTAAACGTTCTGATTCATTTACAGGATTTAAAAATAATGAAGAACTATTAGATTGAGGCAAGAATTTACTATAATCATTTTCATAACTTCTGGGAATGTTATTGCCCAGTTAAGGTCCGTTATAACTTTCTGCAAAGCGAACGAGGCTGAATTCATTTCGGGATAACAAATACATTTCGAACGCTGTAAAATGGACGTTTATGACTGAATACTATATGAAAAATAGGACGAGCAAAATCGCTTGAATACAAGAGAGAGGGAGAGAGATAGAAAGATAGAGAAACAATATTAGTTTTGAAAGCTATTTTTACAAATTTGGCCCGGAAAATTTTGTTTGTCATAAATAAAGTATAAAATCAAGAGAACATTAAATAAAAAGATGGGGCGTTCGATCACTAGAAGGGGCACCGTTTCACAAGAAGAGTTTCTATCCTGATTTTGGAAAATGGAGGTGGAGGGGAAGGGCATAAGCCTGCATTAACCCCTGGTTCCGCCGCCCCTGTTTAATGCTTTTACATATAGACCTAGTATGCATGAACTTTCAAGCCCCATTGTAGCGAAACTAAATCCTAATTCTTAATACTTACATGTTTAACCTTTGTTCATAATATGTTTGCATTATATTTGCTTCACTTAGAAACTTGAAGAGATCTCTGTGAACTGCGGATCTCTGCCGACGCACTCCATTCACTATCGTTATACATAATCAGATTGCAGATTTCTCCCTTTGGCAATGTGTTTTCGAGTGAAAATGTTCAGGTAAAATAAAAAGTATGCTTTAATTATGTGTCACTCACTATTCCATCAATCTACTTGGCCTATATAGTTGTTGAATCATTATTTGTAACTCACCTACAACTTTGACGAATTTGGTTTTGTAAATTTGTGCGATTTTTGTATTTTTTTCATTAAATTGAGTGTTTCGTAAGCTAGGCTCAACACTCTCTGGAATTTCTGTATGCACTAATGTCATATGAACTAATCATAGACCCGAGGTATATAACGTTAGCTGAATGACGTAAACATTCATTTGAATCCTCTTCGAACACGGCCTAATATAAATCAAGATACTATTATTTCATCGGCTCTTGCCACATGGCTCTTTGAGGTTTCTTGATCAAGACTAAGTATTGGAAGGGGCATATTGGAACACCAATGTACATTTGATTATATTTTGTTATTGTTCTATCTACCTGGGACAAGGAAAAATGACATTGACAACTCGTTCTGCGATTGGCCTTGGTATTTATTAGTTGTAATATAGAAACTTTTTTTCTTCAGTTAAATCATGAAAAATGTGAATTTTGATAAACTATTTATATAAAAATCAATAATTATGAATAATTATACAATATTCAGAAAATATTAGGATTTCCCGGCCAAATTCGCGAGTTTTGTCATTAAAATTAATTTGTATTGCGTTCAAATTCGACGGTTTTAGTGCTGTCGGGTATATCTCGGGTTTATATTCCTTTTTCTAGATTTCAAATCTATGAAGTTTTCGTTATATAGAATCTATGTATGTTTCATTCAAATTAATGAACAAAGTGCTTCTTTCGCTATTTGGTCATTTAATTTAGCGCAACACGATTTTCTGACATCGCGACGGTGTACTTTTAGCATTCTAATTCATTTGTAGCATTCAAATTAGCACGTTGTGCACTAAAATTAATGGTCAATATACATTTCTCGTTTATTACACACGTTTTATAGCTCATTCTTTTTCTTTCAAGATCGTTTTTTAGTGTGTATTTCACCCTATTTTATTTTCTTGCATTTATACTCTTTATATACTTTTAGATTTATCAGATATTCATCAGCCTTTAAGTTTGATTGTTAAAACAAAAAAAGACTTACATCTACGGACTTGATGGTCTCAATATTTGTGTAAATTTTCATGTAAGAAAGCTGTTTGTCTTGTGTTTCATCATAAATTTATCACAATTTCATTATGGAGGAAGGGTACAATATTGTGACTGGGGTAGGTGTTTTTGTATCCCCACTTTTCCGGGGTATATGAACATGTCCGTTCAGAAATGCCATATCCCTTGATTTCGCCCCTTCTTTACCTAATGTCTGACTACACGCATATGCTTTGTCCTCAAAATTAATAAATCATGTATTTAATTGCATTTTTTAAAAACTGTAAACGTGTGTTGCATTTCTCCCCCCTAACATTCCTAACTTGAATAAACATAATTCGAATACGAATGACAGTTGTTAATTTGAATGATAAAAATGACGCCTCGACAAGTGACAATTAATTTGAATGCTAGTTGAGCAGTTTCTAAATTGAATGACAGATCTATGAAATCCTAAATTAAATACAAAATCGGGAAAATTGAATGATAATTGGCATGGCAAAGCTGATCTGCGCTAACTTAAATGCAAAGTAAATGAATTCGAATGACAAACTCGCGAATTTGGTCGGGAAATCCTATAGGATAAATTCTTCAAAGTTCATAAAAGATTCTGTAAAATGTCATGTACGCAATATCGTACAAATCATTTCACCTGGGCAAAGGCATGGGGAAATCAATTTTTGGGGAAGAAAAGGGGAAATTAATGGGATTAACCATATAAAGCAATTGATAAATAGTGAGGACATGACGTCACAAACTTATAACCATCTTGGCAATTTGTGTTGTGATTATCATTGTTCCATAATTTTACATACTTTTTCAAAAATTCATAACTTTCTTGTTATCCGATTTTGCTCATACTTTTTTGATTGGTTTGTTAGATTTTTCTTCCTTTATTGAAAGTATTTTTTTTTTCTCGAGTGAACTTGTCCTTTAAGTGAACGACTCCGAAATACCATGGACTGAATGAGGTATTATTGTGTTTGGGGAGAGGAAAGAGGGGGAAAGTGGAGGAAAGTTGAGGGCTGACCGCATGTTTACATTACAGCGACTGGTTTCTTCCTTGCCCAATGTTTATTGCATCATCAAACTACATTGATAGCCTCCTCTCCCCCATAAATAAAACGTTGTCCCTGGTAGCTGTCAATATATTATTTTAATTTGCTCTGCGCTGGTTAAAATTAATTAAATCCTTGAAAGGACATTTGAGCCCAGTAGAGTAGCCGAATTTGCTATTAAAATCTAAAATTATATAAGGGGACCAATAACCATAAATTATTTTGCTCTACATGTAAGGGGCTCCATGCTCCTGTAATATATTTAAAATAGATGCTTGATACTTCAATAAAAAGATATTGCAGGTTTGAATACGTTCTTTAAAAATCGTAATAGTGACGTGCGTGGACTTTAAAGGGACTTTGTAACATTGTTCAGATGAGAGATGGTGGTGCTAAGGTAATGACTTCAATGCTAGATGTACAATTAAAGATAATCTGAAAATTTGAGTGAAAACGGATCATCATTCATAGTACAAATTGGGAAAAACTGATCTGATCGATTCCTTAATTCTCCCAACTATATTATTCTACTTCTATTCTGCTACTTGTCAAAGCCTTTTCAGCATCAAGACAAGGACAATTTAATTACATTTTAGGTGAATGTAAATCGTCACAAAGCAATAAAATGGCTCTACATTCCATTCCAGACAGTTAAGTGTTGACAGATTTTTAAAGTTATTTTATGTATTTTTCTCATGGAAGAACGGTTGGGAAAATTTAAAAATGGTTGGGAGAATTTACTGTTAATCACTGTTAGAGGGTGCCTCACATCGACGCCTTCAAAGAAAACCATAGATATCTTTGTGGTTTGAGAATTTGTTCAGGATTTTTTGCATGTCAGAGGGTTAGTATAGTAGAAGGAATATAGTAAGTAACATTTTATTCAAAAATTAAGCAATTTTTTCATCAACCTTCAACAATGTTACCGAGTCACACACTGCAGATCCGAAGCCTGACTTGTGTGGTGTTTGAGCGAAGGTTTATACGGTTCCAATTTATTTCTTCATAAAATACTCCTAAATACAATACTCCTAAACCGTTTATCCATTGAATGTTGCATAAAGTAATTTGGGGTAGATTTTTATATCTTCTAATTTTACATATTTTTTTTTAGGTAATTGGTTTCTTTAGGCAATCAATTTTCCACTTTCATTTTGTCTTGAAATACAAATGTTTACAGAAATCGCAAAATATAACACAATTTCATATATGCCTTCTTTTTCCACAGACTGGAATCCTCTTGGCTTTTGTATATATTTTACACATGGAGCACTTGGATTCTGATTTCGACAACTGTAAAATGCACCAGTAAGCTTTTTGTATTTTTAAAGATGTTATGAGAAATTTATTTAATGTACAATACGTTATGTGATTGTGAATAGAATCTCCAAACATGTCTTTAAAATGTCTAAGAAGCAAGTATGTATATAAGTGGTTATTGTATTTGCATTTAGTAGAGTGCTTAATTTCTATGAGTATGGATTGTGGGGGAGCCCACGAATTTTGGTTGTGCGTACCAAGAACCCAACGAGCCAGATTCTGAACTTTATTTTACTCCCAATTTTATTTACCTGTTCAATGCACAAACAACAACGAGCTCTCAGTTGTAAACAATTTATAACTATTTAACATTTTGTAAACAACCAGTTTGATCTTTTCCGGGGTTGTAACGTCATGTATATTTTCATGTTTTTTAAATGAAATACTTTGAGTGGAAATGGTATAATGTAACATGATGGTAGGCCTATACCGGATAGCTGTGATTTGAGGTTATCATTATGAAGCAATCTACATTCCCTGATCGAGTCGAAATTGATGTCTTTGCAGCTCCTGATTTGTTTGTACCCTCCCGTCTAGTCTCTCTCTCTTTCTGGATTGTATCCCCCTCCTTTTCTCTCTCTTTCTCTTTTTGCTTAGAGTAAAGTACGGTATTTCTTAAAATTCATTTAAGGTTACTATGAATGCATTCATGCGACTCATAATAATTGTTTTGTTAATACTGTCTGCCCAGAGCTGGTAGAGTTGACTAATTCTCGTCTTAGCATTAGGTAATACCCGTTTTGCCGTCAGCATACGATATCATGTTTATACACTGTCGCTCATAAAGTTGGAATATTTTTGTTTTACCCCAAATTTATGGAATCATTTTAAAAATAAATTATTGAAAATGTATTGCATTTTCTTTTTTTAATTTTTATTTATGGAACTTGCCCCCTACCCTAGCCCCCGCTGCGTACAGTCTTGGTTCGGTTACAAAGCAATTGCCTCGTAACTGTGAGGCCCCAGGATCAAACCCGTGTCGATTTGCTATATCAGTACCCTTTTGTGGGGCATTATCCTCATTCTTATGACTTAAGGGCGTAGGTCCCCTAGTTGATTAGCATAGTAGCATACACATGCTTTAGCAGTCACGCAAAACACACATTGTCAAATTATTATTCAATAAAATCTGAAATGTATACTATTATCTAGATCTATTATTTTTAAATTATTTCTTAAATAATTCCATAAATTGGGGTAAAAAAAATAATATTCCAACTATATGAGCGACAGTGTACCTACGTTTAAATTGTGTATAACACCAATGGAAAAAGGAATTTATTTCGTTATTATATATGGAAAACAAAACTTGAATTTTAAACTAATATTTGCATATTGATTACTCCATTAAAGAAGGACCCTGTCTGCATTACTTGACGCATATTATCATCATCATTATTATTATATATTTTGTATCAGCTTGATAACGCTCATATGTTCAGATAAAAATCATTCCTGTCAAAATCTGATGTAGAAGAAAAAGAATCATGTAATCTAAAATGTGTTGCTTAAATACCCAGTCATGATAATCAACCTCCTTAGAATATATTAGTTCTGCATATCCCGATCATCTTTAGCTTTAATTTCTTTCACATTAGGCTTAATTCAGGTTAGACGAATTAATATAAATCTCGTAATGTATGACACAAAAGTTGTTTGTAATTCCTTAAACAGATCTGACTTTGGATTGCACCAAGAGCATCATACTTACATCCGAGAACTATCCTCAGCCTTACCCCAATGATGCATTCCAGGAGTGGTACATCACAGCACCTACTAACAGGAGGATCCTCGTCTCTTTCAATGACTTTAGCTTAGAATATCCTTATGATTTCATTGAGTTTTGGGACATGTATCATGATAAAAAGCCCTACGTAGGCATTGAAGTAGAATTCCCTCCCTATCTGACGTTAGGACATACTCTTCATATTGTGTTCACCTCATCTAGAAGTGGCAGAAGGAAAGGATTTAATATTACAGTCTCGTGTAACGAACTTTCAAGCCGTAAGTTAACTTTGTAGGTTCACGATATGTGAAATAGCAATCTGTTAATATAAACAAAATGTTCACACAATGATATACTCTCTCTTCAGGTATAATCTCGTTTGTGTGCGTTAACTGCTTTCATTCTCCCTCTTCTATCACTCTCTCCTTTAGATTAATGTCTTGTTCTTTCTCATAGACGGTAGTTTCCTGCTCTGCGGGGCTATAACGTAATAACAAAACCCAATACATTGCATTGTATTGTATTTTTAGCATTGTATTGGTTTAGTGAGATATAAATCATCGAGCATGCAGCTAAAAACTGAAATTGTTAAATTTACAGAATACATTTTAATTTACTTTTCCAACTGTTCAATTTACAAAGTAATGAGTAATTTGTAAAATTGCATACATGTTATGTACACGTTATTACACTGTCCTCACAACGTCAATGTATTTGTCCTTCCAAGTTTTATTTTTGTTATGTAAGCTCATAAATCTTCAATTCAAGTTTTACTCAGGCTTCGATTCACTTTTGTAGTTGGCATGATTATTTCACGATATAAGGTCCGGTCTTTAAATGTCTGCAAGTCTAATATCGAAATATGTTCTCATTATATGCCCTTTCTGGTCGTTTAATGGAGGGTGCTTCACCAGCAGAAGGATTCCTTGAGCTACCCACACAATCTGGTGAATGGAAGAGAGTCTGTGAAGACAGCTTAACCGAGATTGTGGCAGAGGTGATTTGTGGAGAACTTGGCTATCCTGGTTTCAAGGAGATCTCATACGAGAAATCCACATGTGCATCTGATCATCTAAAAGACAACTGTACAAGAGCTCCAAGTTGCAACCGTAAGTCGTATACACCTTTTTCGTTCCTGTTTTAGTAGAATATTCAAATCTAACCAACTGGTATTACTTCAAAATACGTATTAATAATATTCTCCTATTCCAGTATTCCTATTCCGATGTGTATTAATACCTGTTTCTACAGATACATATCGTCTTATGGATTGCACTGCTGAGCATTCAATGTGCTCGTCTGAGAAGGTCGTCAAAATAAAATGCCATAGTGAGTAAAGATGTCTCTTGTTTGCCCTGATTTCTTTGAAAAAAAAGATACGTGCATGCTTTTTTGTGAAAAAAAAAAGAAAATAGTGGGAATGGAGCTGGGAGTCAAGTATATAATGGCATTTCCAAATAGTTATATATTAGATGCTGCTTATAAGTTATATATTTCTTAACATAATCTTATAATCCATAAACCTTAGAAATATTTGAATTAATAGTCCCCAGTCTGGTTTCATGTAAACGATGAATTTGTATGCCACCTTCAGCAGATGAGAACAGCCACGAAGGCCTTGATGAAAGGTTCCATGCGAGAGAAAGGGATAGAATCAGGCAGAGAGATAGTGAGAGACGGAGAGGGGAGGAATATAGAGACAGACGGATAAAGAGGGACAAAGACAGAGAGAGAGAAGGAATAATCATAATGCATGTACGTTTTTTAAACTCCCTCCTCTAGATCATTACGAGGGTTTGCTTATTATAATTTATTCGTTTTTGTTTGTTTCTACATTCAAGTACCTTGTTGGGTTTTTCCCCCTCAGAACCCGGATACAAAGGATGTTATCAACTCGAAACCATGAAATTACAGAACAACTCCAGATTTAGGTTCTCATCGACTACTGCACATTGTCTCTATTCATGTAAAATGAACGAATCCCAAGCTATCGCCATCATGAATCAAATGGGATGTTTGTGTTCCACATCTGCCGAGGTCCAGTTGGTAGATGCAACAGAGTGCGGTGAAGAAACAACGTCGCTATCACAAATGTCGGTTTATAACGGTAGGCACATGTAGACATTATGTATTTAATACGATCGCAAAGACTTTTAAGAAATAAACTTAAAGAACAGTTTCAAAACTGTATGGCAAAGCTTTATAAATCATGTTCGGATAATGTAATATTTCACTGTCATGTTCACATATTTCAACAAGTGACAGAGAAGACTATTGAAATAGCCTTTCGGTTCATCATTTTTTCTACGCCTTTGCGATCACGTTATTAAAGGATACCAACAAACTTTGCATCGGTACTAGACTTACATTGGAATTTGACTTCTAACTGGAATCATCTATTAGATTATGACCAGAACGGAGGAAAGATACAATGACAACTATATTTGAAATATTGAAATCAAACCGATACTTTTTATTTTGTATTAAAGGTACTATGTCCTATTTGCAATCCAAAAAAATAAAAAGGTTAAATTCCAACGGCATTTGAAATACAATATTAATTTAGAACTTCCCTAAAGAAAAGGGGGCTTGAAAATGTCTTTAAGTGGGAAAATAACGACTATTAGTTATCGAAGCGACTTAGGAGCTATAGAGCCAGTAAGTAATAGTCTATTTTTTTAGACCATTGTACCGAATGGTCGTACGTTTGATGCTATTCAATCAGTTTAATGTTGGCCATGAAAAGAAGTGGGTTATTGATGTAGACAAATGCTCATGAACCATTTACAGCTCATTTAATGTATGTTTTTACCAAAGATGAAAAAAGCCAGTCGGTCACTGAATAGTGTCTGACAGTGAAGTCTAGCAAGTAAACGGATTTCCTTGCCTAATTTGAATATTAGGACACTGCTAACGTTTACATTTCACAGATAGGACATACATGACATATTCATAATTCCTGCAAAGTTCTACAGAATTTGAGGTTGGCTGCAAAAGGGACATAATCTTTTAGGCATGCATGTCATTGTGTTTACATTTCCAGTATGTCTTGTATTTTTTTTTCCGGAGAACTCTCCTATATTCCATAATCATCGTTCATCTTAACAATGTGAAAAAGCTCACATAATAAATTTCATTCACACCCTTCCTCTGAAGAAACTCAGAGCCAATGAATTTCTAATAATGAATCAGATCTCATACCTCTTTTTTATAGCCTCTGTAGGTTTCTGTAAGGAGCTGAATGACACGATTGGTGGATCTTGGGATTCTAACATCACGTGGTTTGGTTCTATCGTTCATCTTACATGTATGGATGGATACAGTCTGAAAGGCAATGGAACCCTGCAATGTGTGCCGGGGTCATCACCATTGAATCCTGTGTGGAGCCGTTCAACTCCAGATTGTGTAATGGACGGTAGGTTAAAAAACATTCGTTTTAATCTCTCATTCGTATTTCAAGATTTATCTCTGAACAGACTTAGACCATTATTATACTAATATTGCACTGTTGCGAGTGTGTTAGGGCAGGGCCAGTGCACGAAGTTTAGTCAGTGCCCATCGTGATAATGCACGCGCCCGCAGAGCGAATGCGTTATCGATATCGCACTGACTATTAAACATGAGTGCACTGGAACTGCCCGAACTCACGAGCGAAACAATGCATTATTTGTTTTATAAGACGGGTCGGCAATACATTATTTCAATTAAGTCCAGATCTAGAGTATAGATAGATATTAGATTTAGATCCAAGTTAGATCTAACTAGATCTAGGCCTAGAATATTATAACGTTAAATCTATCATCTAGATACATTATTAGACTACTCTACAAAAGTAAAAGATTGAGTTACGCCAAAGCGATATCGGCAGGTATTGAGCGTACGTTATCAAATTTTGATGGGAGATGTTTTGCACGATGGGAAAAAAATAATGTACGCCCACGTGATATCAATTGACCAATCGAAATTGCTATATATGCTAGAGTAAAGATGGAGAGATTATGTGTGACTGTGGGGAGGAACGGACGAAGAAATACCTGTTGGTCTGCCCCTCCTTCCAGAACCTCGTACCCCCCAAAGACTTAAAGTATTTAACGCCAAGACCAGAGGCTTGTGTAGAGACTCGGGGAGAAGACTTTTATACCGCACTGCATTTCCTTTCTCTGCTTCAATCTGTTCTTATCTCATTTGCATAATGCAAAATGACTCTGGGTGTTTTTTTCTTCTAACGCCCTATCATTTTCTAACCCCCCGTTTCTTTTATCCTAATTCGCTTCTTCTTCCACGTTTACTTCTTCTTTTACTTCTACTTCGTCTTCTTACTGGTTCGTTTTCTTCTTTTCATGTCATTTCTTTTCAAAGCACGCCACGATCCATTTGCCATTGAATCCATATCGTTTTCTGAATTACAGACGCTATTTCAATTTCGGAATGATTACTAACCCTATTTCCCCCCTCATTATTATGAATCATTTTTCATCATCATAATTATCAACCCTCTCCTGTTTGGAATTCAAATAACAAACCTTCGGAGTTAATAGCCACATATTAAGAAACATTCAGAGCAACGCACCAAATGTTTGGTTTCATGAACCATATTTCCTTTCGGGAGTACCCCAGGCCCCATGATATATACAGTGTGTATAAAAATAAGTGTACCCAAATTTAGTAGTTACTAATTAAAACTTTATAACCTTCAATAATATTTCATTGCAAAGAAGAACTAATACCCTGTCAAATGAGCAATTTTCTTTTTTGGTCCCGGACAATGGAAAATTATTCCTACCGATATTTCGTTTAGCAGGGGGAGGGGGGAAAACATCAGTTTATTTGGTGACCCTTTAGCATTTTTTTAAGCGCTATATAAAAATTAAATATTATTATTATTATTCCTAAAAATAAACACACATGAAACAAAATTGAGGGGGGGGGGGGTTCCACCCCAACCCCCCCCCCGCTGCGTAGGCGCCTGTAAAGAGAGTATCGTTCGACAGGAGATAAGTTAATCTTCATCACATGAAACCGAATTCAAAGTTATATTGGTTATAAATCTTTAATTACGAGCTACCAAATTAGGGTACACTTTTTAGATACGCACTGTGTTAAGAGTTATGAACCTTCTCAATCGTGACAATCCTCCGTTTCTTGGTCTCCTTAGGTAAGGGATTTAGGTGTTGACTTGTTTGGGACTATTAATCATGATTGGGAACGTGTACCGTACACCCCGCCCCCAACACACTTTCAATTATTGTATATTACGGTTAGCCTCACCCAAGCGCCCCCGCCCCCCCCCCCCCTGGATCCGCCACTGGCCTCACCAGTATTAATACTGTTCTTTTTGGGGTTCTGCAGTCATTATTACCCCAGCACTGAAAAGGGGCAATTGTCAAAGTAAAAGAGGCACCTCTAAGATTTGAATAGGGCAATTGTCAGAGGTAAAGGAGGCGCTTAACAAAAGTGAAAAGGGGCGCTTCTCGTATCCGAAAAGAGGCACTTACTAGAGATTAAAAAGGGTACTTATGAGAATGGAAAATAGACACTTATTGCAAAGGAAACTGGGAACTTGTCTGGGAAAAGAGGTACGTGTCAAAATAAAAGGGACACATATCAGAGGTGGAAAGGAGAGGGGGCACTTTTAAAAATGAACAGGGGCACATATCAAAGTAATAGGGGCACTTTTTATGTAAAAAGGGGCGCTTCTTACAAAGTTAAAGGGGCACTTTTCCCATGGGAAAAGGGGCACTTTTGGGGTACTTGAAAAAGTGGGGGGGGCACTGTGCCCCCCTGCCCCCCCGGGCATGTATGCTGGAGCAAGTCCATTACGAGCCTTGTAGGTGAGAAGCAGTACCTTGAATGGGATGCGCTGTGGAACGGGGAGTCCAGTGAAGAGAACGAAGAATAGGTGTTATGTGTTCGTGCTTTCTTGTGCGTGTGAGGAGACGGGCTTCAGTGTTCTGGATGTGTTGGAGTTTGGTCAGATGTGAGCTGGATAGATTTATCAACAGGCTATTTTAGTTTCATAAGGGAACATGGGTTTCATTTGTAATAACATCATAATGTGTTTGACGGAAGTCTTTACTCATATCTATTAAATGATTGAAGACCAATTTACATAGTAGTGGGACCGGCTATTTCTACCAATCTTAATCCATCATATTATAAAGCATGTGATATTTTCATGATTTTATTCTGTCATCTGTTACAATAAGTAGTGAGAAGTGAGGTCATTTTTACATCAGCTTTGTGTGTGATTTCTTTCCGTTATAAAAGCCATCTTTAAAGATCAAGTGAACAGGTATGTATGTGCTCTCAATATTTTGTGTCTGATTTGTTTGATGCCTGCTAAGTAGTTGTTTGCATGCAAATTGATCATGGTATACTACAATTAAAATTGTGCTTGAAAGTCAGTTGTATGCAAAGCCTGTCATATTTTGTAGCCAAAACATTTCAATTGTGAAACAAGAATCTACATCATGTATCAATTGTTTTAAAAAACGAATGCAAAATTTATTCTTTGATCTACTGGAGAATATATCATATTGAATTTACTAATTCCCTAACCTTTCTGTTGTCCTTTCTTCTGCATATTCTGATACGGTGCAAGTAAAACCAGTCTATACGGGTGTCACAAGATGGGGGAGGGGTGGGGTTACCGTGGGATTGTTTTTCTTCAAACAAAAATTAAACACTGATGCTTTATCGGTAATATCTGTATAACTGTTTTTTCTTTAGGTTTGCTGACCCCCCCCCCCCCTTAGAAATATTCTTGCAAACGCTCCGCCATTAACACCGTTACCCCCCAAAAAAAAAATCGGTTATCCCTCGTTAAAACAATTATAGAAATTTTTTTTTTTTTTTTTTGGTCCCCAAAAAATCGCAACACTCAGCCGACCGCTGAATAAGCGGGGGGGGGGGGGGGGGGGGGGGGGGGGGGGGGGGGGGGGGGGGATAAGAGGACACTTTTTTTTTTTTTTGACCTCGAAATTTGAAAATTTGACATTTTGCTCCGTTGGGGGGGGGGTAAGGTCACCTGGTTTAGGTCAGTCATGGGGATATTTTTTTTTTTTTTTTTTTTTTTTTTTTTAATTAAAAAAAAAAAAAAAAAAAAAAAAATCCAAAGGGGGGGGTTTTAGGTTTTTTTTTTGGGGGGGTTTATACACATAAAAATACCAAAGGGGGGGGGGGTTTAACCCCCCAAACCCCCTCCCTGCGTACGCGCCCTGGGGGTGAGGATACATGATAGATATCAGAACAATGCTGCTCCCACAATTTCCTGCTGAAAATGCACAGGTCTTCACATTCCTTAACTCTGATGGTTGTTGCCTATGTTTACTCTACAGGAAAGGGAGATTCGGTGCAAGACAATGGCAGACCGATGAAAACACTCTCAACACCCACACACAATCGAGGAAGAGGCCTCCCAGGTCAAAATTCCAGTTGATACCAGTTTGAAACCAGTAAGGATTTCGAACTGGTATCTACTGGTTTGAACTGGTCTCAAGTGGTCTCAACTTGTCTCAACTGGTACCAGTTGATACCAGTTGATACAATTTGGAAACCAGTAGAAATACCAGTTGACATTTGAGACCAGTTGATATTACCAATTGATTTAACAGTTGCTTTACAAGTTGAAAACCAGTAGATGATTACCAGTTGATTTACCAGTTGAAAACCAGTAGATGATTACCAGTTGATTTACCAGTTGAAAACCAGTAGATGATCACCAGTTGATTTACCAGTTGAAAACCAGTAGATGATTTCCAGTTGATTTACCAGTTAAAAACCAGTAGATGATCACCAGTTGATTGACCAGTTGAAAACCAGTAGATGATTACTAGTTGATTTACCCATTGAAAACCAGTAGATGATTACCAGTTGATTTCCCAGTTGAAAACCAGTAGATGAATATCAGTTGATTTACCAGTTGAAAACCAGTACGATAACCAGTTGATTTACAAGTTGAAAACCAGTACGATTACCAGTTGATTTACCAGTTGAAAACCAGTAGATGATTACCAGTTGATTTACCAGTTGAAAACCAGTAGATAATTATCAGTTGATTTACCAGTTGAAAACCAGTACGATGACCAGTTGATTTACAAGTTGAAAACCAGTACGATTACCAGTTGATTTACCAGTTGACAACCAGTAGATGATTACCAGTTCATTTATCAGTTGAAAACCAGTAGATGATTATCAGTTGATTTACCAGTTGAAGACCAGTAAGATTACCAGTTGATTTACAAGTTGAAAACCAGTACGATTACCAGTTGATTTACCATTTGAAAACCAGTAGATGATTACCAGTTGATTTACCAGTTGAAAACCAGTACGAATACCATTAATTAGATATATTGATATATGTAATTACTAACCAGGTAATAAAGTGTATAGATTTGTATATATGTATACACGAACTATAAATGTAAACTCACATAATACACATCTGTAATCTACTTCAAATGATCATTGTGATGGGGTAATTGCAAGAGGTAGTATATGTGGTTAAATTGGTGGTCAGATGCTAATAATGATTAATGATTATCAGTTGATTGATTACTGGATAATCAACTGGTAAATCAACTGGTAATTCAACTGGAAATTCAACTGGTAAATCAACTGGTGAATCAACTAGTAATTCAACTGGTAAATCAACTGGTAAATCAACTGGTCCCAGTTAGCGTTGTTTCAATTTCCATATTAAAAACCAGTTGAACCTACTGGTTTCAACTGGTACCAGTTGACTACTGGTTTTAACTGGTACCAGTTGCCTACTGGTTTCAACTGGAATTCCGACCTTGGGGAGTATCTTCAGTCTCTGCAAGATTCCCCAAGGGCTCGACTAGTCCCCCCTCTCTAGACCCAACACAAACACAAACGACTTCGCTTCACCCATGTCTATGATATCATCTGCATTACCCGACAATACAACCGAGGATTTTCGACCAACAGAGGTTCATCAAATAGACCGTTCAGTTTGCTTCATCGGGACAATCCCAGAAGCAAAAACCATTACGTTTCCTCAATCAGTGTCCCAAATCCATATTACTACGCATCTAGTTTTAATCATTCCAGGTCAGGTGATACCGTCAGGTTTGAAGAAGCATATCAAAAACCGTCTTCTATGGACATTGATAATCACGCGTACGAAGGTACAACTGACGATCAAGGACAGTCTAACGGAACCCATATCACGATGCTTCTAGCTCTGAAACTTTGAAGGTAGCGTGTACTTATGCGACCAGCATTTGCTTCTTTGAGACAATGATAATAAGAAATTGGAAAGAAAATGCTGGCTGGACGATGAAAACACAACATTTCTGTCGGATCAGGTTCATTAGATTCAAACGAATTACATGATTTACCCAAGATTTAATTCAATAAACATAGTCACTCATTAAAACCACATCAAATACAAATACACATCAAAATAAAAAATTACAAATTACAAACACCATGACAATGAACACAAGTAATCCTTGGTTTAAAAATGAGATGGGACAAATGAACGATTAAAAATCTTGTAAATTTCATCCCTTAATTGAAAACAAGAGCATTATAATTTAACCTCTAGAAATCGGTGGGGGGGGGGGGGGTGGGGGTACAATACAACCCCAATATCAGGTATTTGGCACCAAAAAATGACAGCTTTGACGGTACAACGTCGAAAATGGAATAAAGGGTAAATAGAGAAAGGGAATGAGAGAAGGACAAGAAGTACAAGAATAAGCGAGAGAGAGAGAGAGAGAGAGAGCAAGAGAGAACTTGGGATAAAAAGGATGGGGAGAGAATTTGATGAATGAACATAAGGATTCAAGATAAAATATGAACATACATTATTTTTTACTCCTGACCCTTTCAAAAGGAATTTCTTGTTCGTGTTTTTAAATGAGTTCAAATGAGTTCCGTGATGGACAGAATTTCAATTGAGCTTAAAGGGCCCATGACATTGAAATACAAGTGTATTCCCGATGGTGTGCAGTCCTGCATACATCTCATATTTTGATATGTAAACTTCTGAATTTGTTTCATAGATTTTTAAATATTTTTTGCAATATTTGTTTTTCAAACTTGCTAAGCTCCACCCCAAAAACCTCCTGATCTCATTCCCCCTTGTGACATCATCTGTCAGTCATCAATGAGCTAACTTGAGAAAGTGGCATGTAACTTTGCCAAAGTTGACCACCTGCTACAATACCACAATCAATATCAACATGTAAGTTGCTATGTCAGACATGTCAGACTAATATTCTAGAATAGACAATGGTATGTAATTTCCCCCAGCTTAGCACACGTTCATAATAGAATAGACCAGTTCACGGTTAGCACATACTGCAATAGGGACTTTTAGATTCGCACGAAGACAATAGGTCTATGCTACGATCAACGTCCTTTTAAGCACTGCCGTGAATGGAAGTACCACGTATCAGGTCCACGCAAATCTAAAAGTCCCTAATGACCCCGAATATCCACAGATCTTCAAAAGATGAAGAGGTCCCACTTTGTACATTTTTAAATAATCACTCCTACAGCGATGGAGGTGCCACATAAATAGCCTTTGTTTCCCCTTTTCAAAGGAATACTTCCACCTGTGTGTCATGGAGTGCACTGCTTGTGCATGAATGAATAATGATTACATAACTTTCATGAGTTTGTATCCAGTATTTTGTTTCTGTGTATTTCACAATTTGTTCTCCAATTACCTTTATCTGCTCTTACTCATACTGCAACCGTGAACTGGCTTTGCATGCTTCCATACATATGTACAATACATCATCATTGCCTTTGTCTTCGTGGTGATGCTACAGCATGTCTGACATAGCAAGTTGTATGTTGCTATTACGTATTGTAACAGGTGGTCGACTTCGGCAAAAATACATACCACTTTCTCAAGTTAGCTCATTGATGACTGACAGATGATGTCACAAGGGGAATGAGATCTGGAGGTTTTTGGGGTGGAGCTTAGCGAGTTTGAAAAACAAATATCTCAATAAATATTTAAAAATCTATGAAACAAATTCAGAAGTTTACATAATATATCAAAATATGAGATGTATGCTGGACTGCACACCAACAGGAATACACTTGTATTTCGATGTCATGGGCCCTTTAAACGTCATTTTGTTTGCGGATGATACTTCTATATCAATGGCTGATAAAAATTTGTCTACTCTTGTTGATGAAATGAATCTCGAACTTGTTACAGTACAAGCATGGTTTAAACTTAATAGACTTGCTCTGAATACATCAAAGTCAATTATGATCTTTTTTTTTACTAAACGTAATATTGATGTTACTAGTGTCAACAAATTTATGAATGTTACTGAAATTACATTACATAACTTTCATGAGTTTGTATCCAGTATTTTGTTTCTGTGTATTTCACAATTTGTTCTCCAATTACCTTTATCTGCTCTTACTCATACTGCAACCGTGAACTGGCTTTGCATGCTTCCATACATATGTACAATACATCATCATTGCCTTTGTCTTCGTGGTGATGCTACAGCATGTCTGACATAGCAAGTTGTATGTTGCTATTACGTATTGTAACAGGTGGTCGACTTCGGCAAAAATACATACCACTTTCTCAAGTTAGCTCATTGATGACTGACAGATGATGTCACAAGGGGAATGAGATCTGGAGGTTTTTGGGGTGGAGCTTAGCGAGTTTGAAAAACAAATATCTCAATAAATATTTAAAAATCTATGAAACAAATTCAGAAGTTTACATAATATATCAAAATATGAGATGTATGCTGGACTGCACACCAACAGGAATACACTTGTATTTCGATGTCATGGGCCCTTTAAACGTCATTTTGTTTGCGGATGATACTTCTATATCAATGGCTGATAAAAATTTGTCTACTCTTGTTGATGAAATGAATCTCGAACTTGTTACAGTACAAGCATGGTTTAAACTTAATAGACTTGCTCTGAATACATCAAAGTCAATTATGATCTTTTTTTTTTACTAAACGTAATATTGATGTTACTAGTGTCAACAAATTTATGAATGTTACTGAAATTAGGCAGGTGCATGTTACTTTGAAATTGTTTCACTTAAATTCGCTTACTGCTTTAGATTACAGATTGGTGTGTAAATGATTGTTATACATGTACACTTCAACTAAAATGAACTCAACAAAGGTATTTCAGCATTTGCTTAAATACGACCAGTCATGTATATTCAGTAATTTTTGAACAGTTTATCGTGACTATTCCAATAATATGTTTGTCGGTAATATGGAGTGTATATGACTTGCAAATCTTTGCCCAAAACTCAAACTATTTTGCTACTTTCATTTTCTGTTTTGTAGTCAAATCACTGTATTTATATTAGAAGTATTTTTGCTTGCTAGGGGAGGGGGCAATTGATTTACGGCTTCATTAAAAAAAAAGGACGAATCTTATCATTCACTATTGGCTAAGATTTAGGTTTCCAGAAATCAAAATATATTATTTTAAGACAATGACCGGTTAAATTGACAGGTTTTATGGGTTAAATATGCTTTATACGACCTATTCTGTATAAGTGTCCTACGTGCCCACCAATATACCATGTTATCTATGCCATATATTTATGTTCGTGAATAATACTCTATCACAATCAATACTACCTAATGAGTAATCCTAGCGAATATAGCTGTAAAGTAATATTTACTCATTTATCATAAGTATTTCGTTTACTACGTGTATTGCATGCTACCTTTTTATGATGTATTTTGTTTTAATTACCTCTAGTGATGTGATGTCGCATCGTCATTAGTTAAGTACTATTTAATATAAATATATTGTGTATATGTTAATGCTGTTTAATGAAATTAAAAATTATCTCATGAATTCATATTACTGACTGACCGAGTATATAGTCAAATGACTGAAATTCATCGATACTCGCTACACTGTAAAAAATAATTTGTTCATTGGTAATTTTTACGTATTTTTCCATGTAGAATTTACTTGTAAACATTAGTTTTGCCACTTACGCACTAAATTTAAGTCTTGCTAGCTCAAACTTTCAATTTAGTAGAACATACGTGGAATATTTAAGTAAAATCAAATACATAAGAACTTTAAGTAATTTCAGCTTGTATTCATTTAGTAATTTTAACTCAAAATCAGAAATTATACGTATTACTCAAACAATTTATGTTGATTATTCTTATCTTTTTAAAGTAAGGACCGATGCAGTGCGTAATAGAAATATTTACATAATTAAATTAAGACCAAATTAAACTGTTTTTAAAATAAAACAATTCTTTTTTGTGGTTGAATGAAAATTTAAGGACTTTAAAACATTTACTAATTCATTTAACATGGCTAAGCAAAGACAAGACAATTTTTAATTGTTACCCAGTTCAAAACAAATCAAAACTTGATATTTCAGGAAATTGTCAACCAATTTTCCTTTTAAGATGCTACGATCAAGTATATATAAAATTTGGAGCCTTTCAATATGTGTCGAATTGAAGCGTATGTAATAGTTTGTGATGGTGGTAGATATATATATACGGTTAAATCTTAATTAGAAGTAGTGTTAGTGATTAGTGGATGTTACTTGTTAGATTAGATGGGTACCAAATCGTGCAATATGTAATCCTATCATAGCTTTTTTTTTAATTATCTAAAATGATTACAATACTTAAATTATTTACGTTAATGTAACTCGATTTAACTGAGTAAAAATTTATTCAGCAAAATAAGTAAATTCTACTTAAAGGTAATACAAAGTTTTGGGAAATTTTGAAAATTGGGTGGTGGTGATTCTTTTCAATTTTGATATATTTGGATGCTCCTGTGGATGTAATATAAGCACTAGAAAAGTTAGCACCTAAAACGCTTCTGCTTTCGAGAAAAATTGAATATACAAATTTACCGGTGCTCCCGGTAAATTTTGATAAATTTCAAAATAGCGCCTACGGCCGTACAATGGTAGCTGCGACCATGAACATTTCAGAATATGTAGTTGTGATATATAATTTCCAAACGGGAATAGCTAATCGGTCCATTTTAGTCAAGAAACATTGTTTTATAGATTAATTAATATCTTGACCTTGAGAGGGAGCTATACAACATAAAGAGTTTATTATTTATAATTTCATAACTTTAGAATCGATTTCAACCGCGACAACGATCACTGAATATTGTAGGGTCGCATATGCTTCCAATATGTTCATTTGAACCAAATTCGTGACCCCATACCAAAACTTTGTAATACCTTTAAGATGCCGTAGGTAATATTTACTTAATAAAAATAAGGCAATTCTTTTCCTCAATTTTATTGAGTTATTTCGACTATTATTTTTTTACAATGTAGAAGTTCTTTTATTTCTATAAATATGTTTATAATACTCTTCCACTCGTCACGTCATTCCTTTCCTTATTCTATCCTTTCTTTCTATCTCCTTCACTTTCCCTCTCACCTCTCTTACTCACACCCATCCACATTCACACACACGCACATAAACTGTTCAGTGTTGAATATATATGTCTCCATCTCCCTCAGACTGAACATATATCTCTCCTCCACTATCCCCCCTTCTCATTATCTCTCTCTCTCTTTCTCTCACACACACACGTACACTGATCAGTTTTGAATCCTTCCTCCTGAAGATTCTTCCTTACTCTCACTCCCCAGTATATGACACTATCCACCTTTCTGTCTCTCTGTCTGTATGTCTGTCTCTGTCTCTCTCTCTCTGTCTCTCTCTGTCTCTTAAGGTTTTTCCCTTTCCTTCTCAACACCATTCTCTTTCTTTCTTTCAAATCCTTTTCCTCTTCTCTGTCTTTTAATAATTTGTCTCTCTTTCCTAATCACTGTATGCTGCGACCACGCCTGACACCATAATACCAATTGCCACCTCTTATGTTGAACTATTTCTACTCTTTGCCTGCAATAAACACATGAAGAATGAAACTCTCCAAATTGATGTTTTGCCGTTCTAGTATCACTAAAAAGAGCTTCTTTTTAATTTGTAATCATTGCACCAGGAGCATATTATAAACCAGCCAGTAAATAAACAATTATACACGCTACATAAATAAGTATGACATTTCATTACAGAAGGCACGTTCTTTATTATTACACGAAGATAGCATGAAACTTTCAAACTCAAATTTTTTCAGCCTATGTCATTGATAAAATAAAGTTCTTTGGTAACAATATCTGAATCATTGATAATCAGCAACCATCATTTCCAATACAGTGAAACCTGCTTTACGAATGTTTTTGTTTCTATTTCAGGCGCCTTTACAAAAGATCACCTGACGACATATATCTAATTTCTTGTTTTCTTGTCATAGCACGGGACCGATGTACAAATGGGATGCGATTGAGTGTGCAGCTAATAGTTTCAAAAACATTTACCAATTTTGAAATTTATTATCTAATTTGATTCTTTGTCAATGGTATCGTCAGTAAGGTGCGTATAATTATTTTCTCTAAAGAATAAGTCCTGTTGATATTACATGAAATCTGGAAAAACCAGAGAAAAATCAATTTTCATTGAAGAAGAAAAATATAAGAATCAAGCTAGACATGTTCACGTCATTTAAAAACTAGCAGTAACTAAGCAGACTAAGCGAATGAATCGCTAACAATTATCGTGGTCAAAAGCAGTCATGTCAAAGGAAACCTCGTCGGGCAACACATGGTAACACCAACAGCAACCTGTCCATAAATCCAAATGTTCATGTTCAATTGTGCAATTCCAGAGAGGCAATAATGGAATTACAGACATTTAGAATACTTTTTTTCGGAATTGTTTTTCGAAAAAGGAAATAATATGTGGTTTTTCCATTATATTAATGAGAATTATTTTCTCACAATGGTAGGAAAATATATGCCCATTTTCAATAATCTGAACTTATTCCAAGAACATTTTACCCCAAATATTATTAGTATCACGCAAGATTGAGGAGTAATCGTACAGGAACGCTAACCATACCCTTTGGCTGCGATGTAGCATCGTTCCTCACGCGGTGAATGAATTTTGGCGACTACAAAAATCCACTGATAAAGGATAGGGTGCGGGAAGGGATCCCATCATCCCTCTTTTCTCCTTTTTTCATTTCCTATTCTTTTCTTTTCATTTCATTTTTTTTTGGTGGGGGAAGGGGGGGGGGAGGTAGGTTGATTCGATTAGGGAAACTTGCCCTTGAGCCCTTCCCCTAGCTTCACCACTACTATTTGAACTGATTTTCCTACATAATATTTTGAATATTAAACACTTCATTCAAAATGAGACAATGATTCTAGAGTACTGTTGAGAGGAACCAATGTGTTGCGATGAGATCAACATTGACCCGTGGTCGTGGTGGTGGTGGTGGTGGTCTTATTATAGATGGAACAATCGACTGCAATCAACTTCGTGACACGAACATGAGGTGATGACTGGTACAGTGATGACCAAGGTCGACAAGTCGGGGCAGGAGAGTTCGATTTGGTCGTCCCTTTTGCTCGATGGCTTACAACATGAACAGTACTCCTCCGGCGTCATTACATCGTCCACGATCTGAAAAATGTGATTACAGCTTTAATATTACACCATATCAAAGACACTGATAACACGTAGGGTCATGCATATCATATTTAACATTGTTAAACGAAGCCTTTAAAGGTAATACAAAGTTTTGGTATGGGGTCATGAATTTGGTTCAAATGAAAATATTGAAAGTATATGCAATCCTACAATATCCAGTGTCAAAGTGACGAAATTGTAAATAATAAAGTCTTTATGTTGTATAGCTCCCTCTCAAGGTTAAGATATTGATTTAGCTATTAAACAATGTTATTTGACTAAAATCGACCGATTTGCTATTACCGTTTGAAATATATATATCACAACTACATATTCTGATATTTCCATGGTCACAGCTACCATCGTATGGCCGTAGGCGCTATTTGAAATTCATCAACATTTACCGGGAGCACCGGTAAATTTTTATATTCAAATTTTCTCGAAGCACAAGTGTTTTAGGGGCTAATTTTTTTAGTGCTTATAATACATCTATATGGGCATCCAAATGTATCAAAATTGTAAAGAATCACTATCCACCCAATTTTCAAAATTTACCAAAACTTTGTAATACAGAGAAGGTTCAATGTTAAATTTGTTGTAAAATCGCGCTTTGCATGAAACACCCCTGAAGAAATGAACCCTTTTAATTAATTAACCATCATTTTCTATCATCATATGGTGTCTTTCCCCCAAATCTCTCGCCTGGTATTAAAAATGCTATTGGGCGGTCACACATAGGGGACGCACGGAGGACGCATGGCCTGCGCATTGAAAATTTGCAATTTTGGCCAGTGCGTTGTCATTCGCTATGTGTGCATCGTCATTCGTTGGTCCTTCGTCGAGCGCGCTGGACCAACCCTATGCATTCGACGTCATTCGCTGTGTGCGTCATGATTCTTTGAGCATGCTAAAAAATGTGCGCGGAGCTCGACGCATGAATGTAAACGCCAAAAGGACACCAAACACGTGCAGAGCGCGCTAGACCAACGCGAAACATACGTGGAGCACACGCTGTGTTTTCGTTGTAAGTTCGGCGGCCGATGCCTAGCGTATATATACCTAGCGCGCTTCAGACCCATGACCAGCGAACATGCAGCGAATATGATTGTGCTGAACGAGTGCTGACCGTGTCTCTAGCGCACCCATCGTTCTTCTTGCGTGTTCCTAGCTTATACATGTCGTGTACTTTACATAGAGGTTATGTGAGATGGGTTGATTCTCTTGGGTGACATCTTGAAGAGCTCATTGTACACTCGTCGTTGCGCTACTTTGATATGACGAAAAACGCAACCAAGACGAGTCGCCGCTTTTGATAGGCACAGTCACGTGACCGATGCCGTTCGCGCGCTGGCTTTGCGTTGAACACGCGGTGTATGCGTGGGCTATTTGTCCCGCGCTAGCAATACGCTGTGCATACGTGGGACGTTTTAACATGTGCGCCCAGTATAGTTACGGTCTGTATGCGCTCTGCGCCCTGTAGACGCGCAGCGCGCTAGTAACACGCTATGCATTCGGTGTCAGCTTGATATCTTCTCCCAAATCCTGATAAAAATTGAACGCACAACGATGCAGTGACCCCCCCTAATTGTTAAAACCCAGGCCATGCGTCATCTAAGTATGACCAGGCCTTTACCTTGCTGTAGCCATAGGAAGATGTACACTTCCCAGAACATTCCATCAAATAGACTGGTTCAGCTGTGGTACAGTTGTTGTAACTGATCGCCGTCGGTTCATGTCTCTGTACAGGGGCACATGTACCAGTGGGTGGGGTCATAGTGGAGGTAGTGACTTGAAAAGAAACAGCAGGTAAATGTTGTTAATAAATGATCATACATATAGGATATTAATTATAATACAAATAATGATAATAATTATGATAATAATGATAAATGAGATTTATATTTGATTTGATTTAAATTGATTTATTGGTTTCTGCATTTTTTTCATCATACATTTTCATGAACATTTTATGGATTGATACAATATTTCATAAGTATATAATTTTATACAAAAAATATACGAAATTGAACAAATACATTGAAGGCACAATTAACATACATCAGATGCAGGAGGGCTACATCATTAAGGTACAGTACCTTGACGTGCCCGCAGCCCTCAACATTTGCCCGTGCGATTTTGGGAACATCGTAGGAGGCCACGGGCTACGATGTTTTTGTTTAAATTATCTACGAGCATCGTGCCATTTCTTGTAATTGCCCTCGGTGGCAGGCCGTGGCAAATCCGTACTGAGGCTGCTAGGATATTGTACGGAAATCGTGCAATTTTCAGTGATGTAGCCGTGCCATCTCCGCAGCCTCTGCACGGAAATCATTTGGAGCTCTTGCAGATTCCGTGCAGAGGTTGCGCGGAGAAGGCGCGGTGACCGTGCAACCGCCGTGCCATTTTTGAGAAAAATCGTCCGTTTGCTGCACGATCAGTGCGAGGCCTCCGCCCGATGCCTGAGCGGGGATAGTAAAATGCCACCTACGAAATTTGTACTGGCTACAGGCTTACGATTTTTCAACTTTTCCATAACTTCCCGCGAAACAAAATCGTAGAGGCCGCGGAGCCCGTGAATCCGTACGAATATCTCACGACCGCCTCCTGCCTCCGCACGGAGGCCGCACTGAAATAAGGATACGGGCAGGATAAGGGCTCCGGAGACTAATCGTTAGGCCGATGAAAGTTGATCTCATGGTTCTCGTCAGCGCCCGCATCAAATTTTGCTCGCGCACCAAAGAAGTTCAACACTCATCGCTGACGAAATTCCCGCGTCAAAAAGTCCAGATATGAAATTGCCGCCTCAAAAAATCAACAATATTTTCGATTGGCTGCCGCGCGTGGCCCATGTGACACGCGTCCATGGCGATGTCTGCCAAGTCGATCGGCCGATTGGTTGGATACATGGTAAAATCACTTTAAAATACATCGCATAATAGCATAACACATATCCCACACATACCATACCATGCCAGTGTCACTGAAGAACCACATTTGCAATGAAAAATATATCCTAAAATATCACATTTTAGCGATGTTATCGGCGGTCCCGCTACCCAAATCTGAAAAATCGAGTTTCTTACGCGTGTATGTAAGAAATATGGGTACCATAAAATGAGCTTTATTTCAAGTATTTTTCAGATATAGAGCCCGATTTTGTGTTAATCGCAAGCTCAAAAGTATCTCATCGCATGTATTAAATCAATGCAGGCGGACCCCGCCACGCACACACGATATGTCTGTCTACTTCAGATTTCAACTTCCGATCACCGCTGTGCCTGTCTTCGGCCAGGCGAGCACCCTGGAGCTCCGGCGTGGGATACCTGCTCCGCCCGCTTGTGCTATACATCAGCGCGGAAACGCACGGCGCGCGCGAGCGCTTCCTATTGACTTTGTACATGCGGCCGTAAACTGAAACGCTCGGCCGATAACTGGCTCCAAAACAGTGAAAATTGAAATGAATATTGTCATGGCAATTCGTGATTTTTTTCTGGGATTCTTGTTTTGTTTAAATAATAATAATATTTGCTTCATGATTTGAACAAGAAATGATAATAAATAGGAAGTAAAGAGTCCAATAAATAGGATTTTGTCTTAAGTGGCCGAAAACCGGGTCCTTTACTCTACCTACTTACAATAAAAGAATATGAAGGAAAGTACTTGTGAGAAGATAGAAGAAGAAGAACAAGAAGAAGAACAAGCAAGAAGAAAGAGCAGAAGAACAAATAATAAGAAGCAGACTGAAGACGAACAAAGAAAGATGTATATCGCTATATCATCAAGTTCATAATTTAATACCAGTATAATAAAACAGGGCCTTAAGTTTAAGTCAGAAACGAGACAGTATAAATGAAAATGAAATGAAATGAAGATGGTGTCACAGAAACCCAAATATCACAGAAAATTTGGAAGATTGGAGTATGATATTGGTGTAAGAGCGTTACATGTATAATGTACAAGACTCGATACCCTCGACAGGTACTTATTGGTTTGTATATGAAAGATGAATTTGTATCAAAATCCCTCATTCAAATTCCAAATATGCCCGCGAGAACATGAAATCAAAGTCAGATGAAAGATGAAAGTTGATCTAAATCCCTCATCAAAATCTCAACAATGCCTGACGAGAACCATGAGATCAACTTTCATCGGCCTTACAGGCCAAATCTAATCTAGGCATTAGATTTTTTTCATATCTAATCCTTCTGTAACACCACTGACTTCAATACATAACATTATCATTGATTCAACCAAGTTTCCATGTTTCAAACTGTTTCGAACGTATCAAACACGGATTCCTTTACTTTGCAACTAATTTCAATATCATGCGTACACAATCAAGTCAATAAATGTTATATTAATGGGAACAATTTGCTCTAAGACCAATTTGATGTAAATTTACAAAGGGTTTTTACCTGTGGTCAGAGTAGTTATTGGTGCGTGGGAGTGGAGTTTTGTTGTTGTCCTCTCCGTCGAAGCTTCTGTCGGAGTGGGTGCCTCGGTTGTCGGGCAATTTGGCCCAACCGTTTCGTTTCTACAGCAACGGAACCTAAAATGCGGGTATTTAATTTAAAGAAAAGGTTAAAGTTCTCGTAAAGATAACAAATCAGATAGGGTAGGGTTAAGGTTCGGGTCGCAATGACGTTTTAGATCAGTTTTAGGGTTAGGGTCAGCGTTGGTAATAGTGTTTAAACTAGGGTCAAAGATAGGGGCAATTTATTTGGAGATCAAGTGTGAAGAAGAGTCACTACCTTTGCAGAACCCATCGACCTCTTCGTGAAAGAGTAAGGGCAAACCCTAGCGTAGTTGTCCACTTAACCCATCCAACTCAAGTATACCAGGGGTAACAGTAATGCAATACGCTTTTCCCTCCCAGACACACACCCATGCTAAATACCTACCACTTACACCACAACCACTACTACTACTACAAGTACGACTAATTTTATATATGAAGATGATATAACGTTGATAATGATAATAGTATCAATAAATGATAACAATTATGATAATGAAAATAATAATTATAATGATGATAATAAATATAATAATGACAATAATAATAATATTAATAACATTAATAATAGTTACAAGAACGACAATATTGACATGTATATTTCTAACAAGATCCTTCCGTTACCTGATACGGTAATCGAGGCATATTGGCTGCGTGTCCGAGTGGAGACAGACTAACCCAAGGTCGACATCGCAAGTGGCGTCCTGACTAAGGATGGCGGAACTGAGGTGAGGTTCGGCAGTCATCTCGCACTCGATGTCCCTCGGTTTTTCGCAGATGTCGAACTGCTCTTTGCAGTCCTCTTTGATCTCGAACTCGCCGACATCGAAAGGAGTCACTTTGCCGCCACCCTCCTCATCGTCGCACCACGGAGTCCACTCACAGATCTCTTCAATATGGCACCCTGTCAATATTTTCATGGTTAAATGCAGATATAAGGTTAAGTAGGTAAAATAAAATCGATTTTTATATCATTGATTTGTTTGTTTGTTCTGGTTAAGTATACACATGATCGATAAAAACAATATAATACATTTGTACTTAAACAAACATCAACAAATTTTGAACTGTTGCTTATAAGTATTAGCTTGCATGGTGATGTAGTTATACAGTAGATGTTTGAGGTGATGTTTGAGGTGGTGTACCGGATGTTGTTTCCGGTGATGTACCTGGTGTTGTTCCTGGTGTTGTACCTGGTGTTGTTCCTGGTGTCGTAACTGGAGTGGTTCGAGGTGTTGTGTCCGGTGTTGGTCCTGAGGGAAAAATTAAATTTTATATGCATTGATAGAGAACTATGCACCTATATTACAGATTTCTACGCTTAGTTGATGTGGTTTTTAGTTGCTGTTTGGCATTGGAAATGACTCATAATAGGTTTGTGATAAATGTTCAAATCTGTTTACGGAGGCAATAACCAAATGACATTCAATGAACACAAATCCTTAAAAATATAATGGGGTGTTTTGCTTTGAAACAGCAACAAAACCTTGACTTCCCCTGGTATTTAGCCTGGTGTAGTACCTAGTGGTGTCAAAGAATATTTTTAGGCCAATTCAATAAAGTGAAAAACAGTTCATGTGGTTGGACGAGCAAGTGTGCGCTTGTAAAATGGCGACTGGCTGGAATGCTCCCCAGGGAGTGGAAAATGTGCATTCATTGTGTGTGGGTAAGCCTGAATCCTATGACCGGGGTAGTAATATATCTGTAAAGCGCTTAGGCACATCGTTGGATCGGTATATTGAGCGCTATATAAAAAACGGATTATTATTATCAGTATAGGCCCCATAACAGAATGCAACATGTATGATCTGAACCACTAGGGATTGTACATTTACCACATTCATGTCATGAGGGAAGAATAAATAAAGAGGGTTTCTACGCTATGTGTGAGGTTAATCTGATTTGGAGCCTAAATATGGAGCCGACTTTGGCCGTTTTACTGACTGAAAATATATTGCACAATTATTCATTATGAAATTTCGATATTAAAATGTATGTGCAAATAAAATGACCTTCAATTGCAGTTATTTGCATTTTCTTTTTTTTCTCATATTTTATACTTGTGTAACACCATTGACTTCAATAAATTACATTATCATCCACTTACCTTAGTCCCTCTATTTCAAACTGGGCTTTCTCCTTTGAATGTATAAAACATGGATTCCATTCCTGTGAAACTATTTTTTAATATCATACGCTCACATTTAAGTCGACAAAAAGTGAGAACAATAAAAGAAATTTGCTCTGAGACCAATTGGATGTAAGTTCATAGAGGGAATGTACCTGTAGTCGGAGTTTGTGTTTCGGTGGTTGGGAAAGTTGTTGTTGTTGTCCTCTCTGTCGAAGGCTCTGTTATCGGCTCGGTTGTCGGGCAATTTCGCCCAAATGTCTTGTTTTGACAGCAAAAGAACCTAAAATGCGGGTATTTATTTCGCAGAAAAGGTTTGAGTTCTCGTTAAGTTGACAAATCATTGGTAGGTTGAAGTTAGGATTATGGTCTGAATGGAGTTTTAGGTCAGTTTTAGGGTAAGGATCAGCGGTAGGTATAGTGTTTAGTCTAGAGTCGAAGCAGTGGCGGATCCAGGGGGGGGGGGGATGGCCCGGGGGGCCCGGGCCCCCCCCCTTGAGAAAAAAATCATGTAAAATCACGCGATTTTTACCTTTTTGGGGGGTTGGGCCCCCCCCTGGCGCTCAAGGGGGGGGGGGGGGGGTGCAAATTTTAAAATTTTCGAGGACCCACCCCCCCAAAAAAAATGTGCTCACTACCCCCCCCCCCCCCCCCCCCCCCCCACCCCCCCCCCCCCCCCACTGAGCGACTTTTCGGCTGGTTGAGTCGTTGCGACTTTTTTTTGGACTCCAAAAAAAAAAAAAAAAAGTGGATTTGGACTTCAAAAAAAAAAAAAAAAAGTGCCGCTTACCCCCCCCCCCCCCCCCCCCCCCCCCCCACTGAGCGACTTTTCGGCCGGCGCGGTTTTCAAATTTTCGGGAGCAAAAGAAAAAAAAGTTGGGCCCCCTCCCCTAAGAAATCCTGGATCCGCGCCTGAGTCGAAGATAGGATCTTGGTTAGCGCAGGAAATTGTCCGCGGACCAATTGTTGCAGTAGCATATGTAAAACCCTTGGGGAAAATGCGTATATAATTGAACAATAAAAGACGAAAATTTTAACTGATTTGGGTGGCATATTACCGATTGATAAACTCATCCTATCAATTTATTGACCCCCTCCCCCCCCCCTCCACGTCCCCATTCCCGATCTCCTACATCATTATGTATTCGAAATTAACCAAGGCTTATGACTGAAACCCCTCTCCTGTTTCATAGATGCCAACTATATTAGCCAAAAGTGGAAATCTCTTTTCTTCGGATAGGACGTTAATGTGAGGTCCAATGTGAAGAAAAATCACCACCTTCACAGAAAATGTCGCCCTCTTTGTAATAGTGATTCATTATGCTTTTGCCCTGCCAGGCGCACACCCATGCTATATACCTACCACTAACACGTCAACCAATACTACTTCTACTCCTATACTAGTACGACTAATTTCATATATGAAGATGATATGATGACGATGACATTACTAATAACAATACATAATGATAGGCATAGTATTAACAAAACAATACTAATGATGATAACGATAATGATTAAATTAGCGATGAAAAAATAACGATATTAATAATAACAACAAAAATGACAAAAACAACAATATCTACATTTAATATCAAAAACAAGATCCTTTCCGTTACCTGATACGGTAATCGAGGCACAACGGCTGCGTGTTCGAGTGGTTACAGACCAACCCGTGGTCGACATCGCAAGTGAGGTCCTGACCAATGATGGATGAATTGAAGTGAGGTTCAGCACTCATCTCGCACTCTATGTCCATTGGGTTTTCGCAGACCCCTTTGCAGTCCTCTTTAAGCTCGAACTCGCCACTGTCGATAGGGGTCACTTTGTCGCCCCCCTCCTCGTCGTCGCACCAAGGGGTCCAATCACAGATCTCTTTAGTGTCGCACTCTGTCATCATTCGTTATGGTAAAATACAGATAGAAGGTAAAGTAGGTGAAAAGCTTGATTAGAAATGTTTTTGATCTAAATTAGTTGCTTTTTTGTTTATTTGTTTTGTTCAACCATACACATGATCGACGTGAACTAATGTTAATATTCTGTACATCGTATAGCAACAAATTGAAATTAGTACCCGGTGTTGTACCTAGAGTAGTTCCTGGTGTTGTTTGAGATGTTGTTTCAGGTGTTGTACCGAATGTTGTTTCCGATGTTGTACCTGGTGTTGTTCCTGGTGTTGTTCGTGGAGTGGTTCGAGGGGTTGTTCCTGGTGTTTTTTCTGAGCTTGTTCCTGGTGTTGTTCCTTATGGAAAATTTAAAAAGTTTTATGCGTTAAAATAGAACCAACGCCTATATTTAAGATTCATACGCTTAATTTACGTGGTTTTCAGTTGCTGTTTGGCTTTGGAAATGACATATTTGCGGTTTGTGACAAATCTTCAAAGCTGCTTACAGAGGCAATAACCACATGACATTCAGAGAACCCAAATCCTTAAAAATACAACATTGTGTCTAGCTTTAGCCTCAAAACAAAACTTGACCTATTTAATGATGTGATTATTGTAGGACGTCTGTGTGGTTCCTGGTGTTGTTCCAAGTGTTGTTTGAGGGGATGTTTCAGGAGGTGTACCGAAAGTTGTTTTCGGTGTTGTACCTGGTGTTATACATGCGTTAATATAGAACTATACACCTACCTTCAAGATTTCTACGTTTAATTAACGTGGTATCTGGTTGCGGTTTGGCAATGGGAATGACATAAATTACATTTTTGACAAATCCTTAAAAATACAAGGGGGGGTGTCTAGCTTTAATTCCCAAATAATACTTGACCTAATTACCTTGTGTTGTGCTTGTTGTAGTACGTAGTGTGGTTCCCAGAGTTGTTCCAGGTGTTGTAGCTGTTGTCATTCCAGGTGTTATTGTTCCCTTCGATGTAGGTCCGGGTGAGGTACCCGGGGTCGAACCTGGTGTAGTTCCTGGTGTTGTTTGAGGAGATGTTTCAGGTGGTGTACCGAATGTTGTTTCCGGTGACGTATCTGGTGTTGGTGCAGGTGTTGTTCCTGGTGTTGTACCTGGTGTCGTTCCTGGAGTGGTTCGAGGGGTAGTTTGAGGGGTGGTTCCCGGTGTTGTTCCTGAGGGTAAAATTAAATGTTATATGCATTGATAAGGAACTATACACCTACATTAAAGATTTCTACGCTTAATTTACGTGGTTTTCAGTTGCTGTTTGGGATTGGAAATGACATATATTAGATAGTGACAAAACATGTTTAAAACTGCTCACAAAGGCAATTACCACATGACATTCGGATAACCCAAATGCTTGACATTACAATGGGGGTATCAATCTTTAACGACAAGACAAAACTTGACCTTGCCTTGTGTTGTGCCTGTTGTAGTACGTAGTGTGGTTCCCGGTGTTGTTCCCGGTGATGTAGTTCCTGGTGTTGTGACCGGTGTTGAACCTGGTGTCATTCCTGGTGTTGTTTGAGGTGACGTTTCAGGTGGTGTACCGAATGTCGTTTCCGGTGTTGTACCTGAGAGTAAAATTATACACCTATATCAAAGAGTTCTACGCTTAATATACGTGGTATTTAGTTGCTGTTTGGCAGTGGAAATGATATATATTAGGTTTGTTTCAAATGTTCAAAGCTGCTTAAAGAGGCAATAGCCAATTGACATTCGAATAACCCAAATGCTTGAAATTACAATGGGATATTTAGTCTAGCTTTAACCGCAAAACAGTACTAGACCTTACTTTGTGTTGTGCCTGTTGTAGTACGTATTGTGGTTCCCGGTGTCTCCCCAGGTGTTGTTCCAGGTGATTTGGTTCCTGGTGTTGTACCCGGTGTCGAACCTGGTGTACTTCCTGGTGTTGTTTGAGGTGATGTTTGAGGTGGTGTACCGGATGTTGTTTCCGGTGTCGTAACTGGAGTGGTTCGAGGTGTTGTGTCCGGTGTTGGTCCTGAGGGAAAAATTAAATTGTATATGCACTGATAGAGAACTATGCACCTATATTACAGATTTCTACGCTTAGTTGATGTGGTTTTTAGTTGCTGTTTGGCATTGGAAATGACTCATAATAGGTTTGTGATAAATGTTCAAATCTGTTTACGGAGGCAATAACCAAATGACATTCAATGAACACAAATCCTTAAAAATATAATAGGGTGTTTTGCTTTAAAACAGCAACAAAACCTTGACTTCCCCTGGTATTTAGCCTGGTGTAGTACCTAGTGGTGTCAAAGAATACTTTTTAGGCCAATTAAATAAAGTGAAAAACAGTTCATGTGGTTGTACGAGCAAGTGTGCGATTGTAAAATGGCGACTGGCTGGAATGCTCCCCAGGGAGTGGAAAATGTGCATTCATTGTGTGTGGGTAAGCCTGAATCCTATGACCGGGGTAGTAATATATCTGTAAAGCGCTAAGGCACATCGTTGGATCGGTGTATTGAGCGCTATATAAAAAAACGGATTATTATTATTAGTATAGGCCCCATAACAGAATGCAACATGTATGATCTGAACCACTAGGGATTGTACATTTACCACATTCATTTCACGAGGAAAGAAGTTAGACAAGTAAATAAAGAGGGTTTCTACGCTATGTGTGAGGTTAATCTGATTTGGAGCCTTAATATGGAGCCGACTTTGGCCGTTTTACCGACTGAAAATATATTGCACAATTATTCATTATGAAATTTCGATATTAAAATGTATGTGCAAATAAAATGACCTTCAATTGCAGTTATTTGCATTTTCTTTTTTTTCTCATATTTTATACTTGTGTAACACCATTGACTTCAATAAATTACATAATCATCCACTTACCTTAGTCCCTCTATTTCAAACTGGGCTTTCTCCTTTGAATGTATAAAACATGGATTCCATTCCTGTGAAACTATTTTTTAATATCATACGCTCACATTTAAGTCGACAAAAAGTGAGAACAATAAAAGAAATTTGCTCTGAGACCAATTGGATGTAAGTTCATAGAGGGAATGTACCTGTAGTCGGAGTTTGTGTTTCGGTGGTTGGGAAAGTTGTTGTTGTTGTCCTCTCTGTCGAAGGCTCTGTTATCGGCTCGGTTGTCGGGCAATTTCGCCCAAATGTCTTGTTTTGACAGCAAAAGAACCTAAAATGCGGGTATTTATTTCACAGAAAAGGTTTGAGTTCTCGTTAAGTTGACAAATCATTGGTAGGTTGAAGTTAGGATTATGGTCTGAATGGAGTTTTAGGTCAGTTTTAGGGTTAGGATCAGCGGTAGGTATAGTGTTTGGTCTAGAGTCGAAGATAGGATCTTGGTTAGCGCAGGAAATTGTCCGCGGACCAATTTTTGCAGTAGCATATGTAAAACCCTTGGGGAAAATGCGTATATAATTGAACAATAAAAGACGAATATTTTTTACTGATTTGGGTGGCATATTACCGATCGATAAACTCATCCTATCAATTTATTGACCCCCTCCCCCCCCCCCCCCCCCCTCCACGTCCCCATTCCCGATCTCCTACATCATTATGTATTCGAAATTAACCAAGGCTTATGACTGAAACCCCTCTCCTGTTTCATAGATGCCAACTATATTAGCCAAAAGTGGAAATCTCTTTTCTTCGGATAGGACGTTAATTTGAGGTCCAATGTAAAGACAAATCACCACCTTCACAGAAAATGTCGCCCTCTTTGTAATAGTGATTCATTATGCTTTTGCCCTGCCAGGCGCACACCCATGCTATATACCTACCACTAACACGTCAACCAATACTACTTCTACTCCTATACTAGTACGACTAATTTCATATATGAAGATGATATGATGACGATGACATTACTAATAACAATATATAATGATAGGCATAGTATTAACAAAACAATACTAATGATGATAACGATAATAATTAAATTAGCGATGAAAAAATAACGATATTAATAATAACAACAAAAATGACAAAAACAACAATATCTACATTTAATATCAAAAACAAGATCCTTTCCGTTACCTGATACGGTAATCGAGGCACAACGGCTGCGTGTTCGAGTGGTTACAGACCAACCCATGGTCGACATCGCAAGTGAGGTCCTGACCAATGATGGATGAATTGAAGTGAGGTTCAGCACTCATCTCGCACTCTATGTCCATTGGGTTTTCGCAGACCCCTTTGCAGTCCTCTTTAAGCTCGAACTCGCCACTGTCGATAGGGGTCACTTTGTCGCCCCCCTCCTCGTCGTCGCACCAAGGGGTCCAATCACAGATCTCTTTAGTGTCGCACTCTGTCATCATTCGTTATGGTAAAATACAGATAGAAGGTAAAGTAGGTGAAAAGCTTGATTAGAAATGTTTTTGATCTAAATTAGTTGCTTTTTTGTTTATTTGTTTTGTTCAACCATACACATGATCGACGTGAACTAATGTTAATATTCTGTACATCGTATAGCAACAAATTGAAATTAGTACCCGGTGTTGTACCTGGAGTAGTTCCTGGTGTTGTTTGAGATGTTGTTTCAGGTGTTGTACCGAATGTTGTTTCCGATGTTGTACCGGGTGTTGTTCCTGGTGTTGTTCGTGGAGTGGTTCGAGGGGTTGTTCCTGGTGTTTTTTCTGAGCTTGTTCCTGGTGTTGTTCCTTATGGAAAATTTAAAAAGTTTTATGCGTTAAAATAGAACCAACGCCTATATTTAAGATTCATACGCTTAATTTACGTGGTTTTCAGTTGCTGTTTGGCTTTGGAAATGACATATTTGCGGTTTGTGACAAATCTTCAAAGCTGCTTACAGAGGCAATAACCACATGACATTCAGAGAACCCAAATCCTTAAAAATACAACATTGTGTCTAGCTTTAGCCTCAAAACAAAACTTGACCTATTTAATGATGTGATTATTGTAGGACGTTTGTGTGGTTCCTGGTGTTGTTCCAAGTGTTGTTTGAGGGGATGTTTCAGGAGGTGTACCGAAAGTTGTTTTCGGTGTTGTACCTGGTGTTATACATGCGTTAATATAGAACTATACACCTACCTTCAAGATTTCTACGTTTAATTAACGTGGTATCTGGTTGCGGTTTGGCAACGGGAATGACATAAATTACATTTTTGACAAATCCTTAAAAATACAAGGGGGTGTCTAGCTTTAATTCCCAAATAATACTTGACCTTACCTTGTGTTGTGCTTGTTGTAGTACGTAGTGTGGTTCCCAGAGTTGTTCCAGGTGTTGTAGCTGTTGTCATTCCAGGTGTTATTGTTCCCTTCGATGTAGGTCCGGGTGTTGTACCCGGGGTCGAACCTGGTGTAGTTCCTGGTGTTCTTTGAGGAGATGTTTCAGGTGGTGTACCGAATGTTGTTTCCGGTGACGTACCTGGTGTTGGTGCAGGTGTTGTTCCTGGTGTTGTACCTGGTGTCGTTCCTGGAGTGGTTCGAGGGGTAGTTTGAGGGGTGGTTCCCGGTGTTGTTCCTGAGGGTAAAATTAAATGTTATATGCATTGATAAGGAACTATACACCTACATTAAAGATTTCTACGCTTAATTTACGTGGTTTTCAGTTGCTGTTTGGGATTGGAAATGACATATATTAGATAGTGACAAAACATGTTTAAAACTGCTCACAAAGGCAATTACCACATGACATTCGGATAACCCAAATGCTTGACATTACAATGGGGGTATCAATCTTTAACGACAAGACAAAACTTGACCTTGCCTTGTGTTGTGCCTGTTGTAGTACGTAGTGTGGTTCCCGGTGTTGTTCCCGGTGATGTAGTTCCTGGTGTTGTGACCGGTGTTGAACCTGGTGTCATTCCTGGTGTTGTTTGAGGTGACGTTTCAGGTGGTGTACCGAATGTCGTTTCCGGTGTTGTACCTGAGAGTAAAATTATACACCTATATCAAAGAGTTCTACGCTTAATATGCGTGGTATTTAGTTGCTGTTTGGCAGTGGAAATGATATATATTAGGTATGTTTCAAATGTTCAAAGCTGCTTAAAGAGGCAATAGCCAATTGACATTCGAATAACCCAAATGCTTGAAATTACAATGGGATATTTAGTCTAGCTTTAACCGCAAAACAGTACTAGACCTTACTTTGTGTTGTGCCTGTTGTAGTACGTATTGTGGTTCCCGGTGTCTCCCCAGGTGTTGTTCCAGGTGATTTGGTTCCTGGTGTTGTACCCGGTGTCGAACCTGGTGTACTTCCTGGTGTTGTTTGAGGCGATGTTTGAGGTGGTGTACCGGATGTTGTTTCCGGTGTCGTAACTGGAGTGGTTCGAGGTGTTGTGTCCGGTGTTGGTCCTGAGGGAAAAATTAAATTGTATATGCACTGATAGAGAACTATGCACCTATATTACAGATTTCTACGCTTAGTTGATGTGGTTTTTAGTTGCTGTTTGGCATTGGAAATGACTCATAATAGGTTTGTGATAAATGTTCAAATCTGTTTACGGAGGCAATAACCAAATGACATTCAATGAACACAAATCCTTAAAAATATAATAGGGTGTTTTGCTTTAAAACAGCAACAAAACCTTGACTTCCCCTGGTATTTAGCCTGGTGTAGTACCTAGTGGTGTCAAAGAATATTTTTTAGGCCAATTAAATAAAGTGAAAAACAGTTCATGTGGTTGTACGAGCAAGTGTGCGATTGTAAAATGGCGACTGGCTGGAATGCTCCCCAGAGAGTGGAAAATGTGCATTCATTGTGTGTGGGTAAGCCTGAATCCTATGACCGGGGTAGTAATATATCTGTAAAGCGCTAAGGCACATCGTTGGATCGGTGTATTGAGCGCTATATAAAAAAACGGATTATTATTATTAGTATAGGCCCCATAACAGAATGCAACATGTATGATCTAAACCACTAGGGATTGTACATTTACCACATTCATTTCATGAGGAAAGAAGTTAGACAAGTAAATAAAGAGGGTTTCTACGCTATGTGTGAGGTTAATCTGATTTGGAGCCTTAATATGGAGCCGACTTTGGCCGTTTTACCGACTGAAAATATATTGCACAATTATTCATTATGAAATTTCGATATTAAAATGTATGTGCAAATAAAATGACCTTCAATTGCAGTTATTTGCATTTTCTTTTTTTTCTCATATTTTATACTTGTGTAACACCATTGACTTCAATAAATTACATAATCATCCACTTACCTTAGTCCCTCTATTTCAAACTGGGCTTTCTCCTTTGAATGTATAAAACATGGATTCCATTCCTGTGAAACTATTTTTTAATATCATACGCTCACATTTAAGTCGACAAAAAGTGAGAACAATAAAAGAAATTTGCTCTGAGACCAATTGGATGTAAGTTCATAGAGGGAATGTACCTGTAGTCGGAGTTTGTGTTTCGGTGGTTGGGAAAGTTGTTGTTGTTGTCCTCTCTGTCGAAGGCTCTGTTATCGGCTCGGTTGTCGGGCAATTTCGCCCAAATGTCTTGTTTTGACAGCAAAAGAACCTAAAATGCGGGTATTTATTTCAAAGAAAAGGTTTGAGTTCTCGTTAAGTTGACAAATCATTGGTAGGTTGCAGTTAGGATTATGGTCTGAATGGAGTTTTAGGTCAGTTTTAGGGTTAGGATCAGCGGTAGGTATAGTGTTTGGTCTAGAGTCGAAGATAGGATCTTGGTTAGCGCAGGAAATTGTCCGCGGACCAATTGTTGCAGTAGCATATGTAAAACCCTTGGGGAAAATGCGTATATAATTGAACAATAAAAGACGAATATTTTTTACTGATTTGGGTGGCATATTACCGATCGATAAACTCATCCTATCAATTTATTGACCCCCTCCCCCCCCCCCCTCCACGTCCCCATTCCCGATCTCCTACATCATTATGTATTCGAAATTAACCAAGGCTTATGACTGAAACCCCTCTCCTGTTTCATAGATGCCAACTATATTAGCCAAAAGTGGAAATCTCTTTTCTTCGGATAGGACGTTAATTTGAGGTCCAATGTAAAGACAAATCACCACCTTCACAGAAAATGTCGCCCTCTTTGTAATAGTGATTCATTATGCTTTTGCCCTGCCAGGCGCACACCCATGCTATATACCTACCACTAACACGTCAACCAATACTACTTCTACTCCTATACTAGTACGACTAATTTCATATATGAAGATGATATGATGACGATGACATTCCTAATAACAATATATAATGATAGGCATAGTATTAACAAAACAATACTAATGATGATAACGATAATAATTAAATTAGCGATGAAAAAATAACGATATTAATAATAACAACAAAAATGACAAAAACAACAATATCTACATTTAATATAAAAAACAAGATCCTTTCCGTTACCTGATACGGTAATCGAGGCACAACGGCTGCGTGTTCGAGTGGTTACAGACCAACCCATGGTCGACATCGCAAGTGAGGTCCTGACCAATGATGGATGAATTGAAGTGAGGTTCAGCACTCATCTCGCACTCTATGTCCATTGGGTTTTCGCAGACCCCTTTGCAGTCCTCTTTAAGCTCGAACTCGCCACTGTCGATAGGGGTCACTTTGCCGCCCCCCTCCTCGTCGTCGCACCAAGGGGTCCAATCACAGATCTCTTTAGTGTCGCACTCTGTCATCATTCGTTATGGTAAAATACAGATAGAAGGTAAAGTAGGTGAAAAGCTTGATTAGAAATGTTTTTGATCTAAATTAGTTGCTTTTTTGTTTATTTGTTTTGTTCAACCATACACATGATCGACGTGAACTAATGTTAATATTCTGTACATCGTATAGCAACAAATTGAAATTAGTACCCGGTGTTGTACCTGGAGTAGTTCCTGGTGTTGTTTGAGATGTTGTTTCAGGTGTTGTACCGAATGTTGTTTCCGATGTTGTACCTGGTGTTGTTCCTGGTGTTGTTCGTGGAGTGGTTCGAGGGGTTGTTCCTGGTGTTTTTTCTGAGCTTGTTCCTGGTGTTGTTCCTTATGGAAAATTTAAAAAGTTTTATGCGTTAAAATAGAACCAACGCCTATATTTAAGATTCATACGCTTAATTTACGTGGTTTTCAGTTGCTGTTTGGCTTTGGAAATGACATATTTGCGGTTTGTGACAAATCTTCAAAGCTGCTTACAGAGGCAATAACCACATGACATTCAGAGAACCCAAATCCTTAAAAATACAACATTGTGTCTAGCTTTAGCCTCAAAACAAAACTTGACCTATTTAATGATGTGATTATTGTAGGACGTCTGTGTGGTTCCTGGTGTTGTTCCAAGTGTTGTTTGAGGGGATGTTTCAGGAGGTGTACCGAAAGTTGTTTTCGGTGTTGTACCTGGTGTTATACATGCGTTAATATAGAACTATACACCTACCTTTAAGATTTCTACGTTTAATTAACGTGGTATCTGGTTGCGGTTTGGCAACGGGAATGACATAAATTACATTTTTGACAAATCCTTAAAAATACAAGGGGGGTGTCTAGCTTTAATTCCCAAATAATACTTGACCTTACCTTGTGTTGTGCTTGTTGTAGTACGTAGTGTGGTTCCCAGAGTTGTTCCAGGTGTTGTAGCTGTTGTCATTCCAGGTGTTATTGTTCCCTTCGATGTAGGTCCGGGTGTTGTACCCGGGGTCGAACCTGGTGTAGTTCCTGGTGTTCTTTGAGGAGATGTTTCAGGTGGTGTACCGAATGTTGTTTCCGGTGACGTACCTGGTGTTGGTGCAGGTGTTGTTCCTGGTGTTGTACCTGGTGTCGTTCCTGGAGTGGTTCGAGGGGTAGTTTGAGGGGTGGTTCCCGGTGTTGTTCCTGAGGGTAAAATTAAATGTTATATGCATTGATAAGGAACTATACACCTACATTAAAGATTTCTACGCTTAATTTACGTGGTTTTCAGTTGCTGTTTGGGATTGGAAATGACATATATTAGATAGTGACAAAACATGTTTAAAACTGCTCACAAAGGCAATTACCACATGACATTCGGATAACCCAAATGCTTGACATTACAATGGGGGTATCAATCTTTAACTACAAGACAAAACTTGACCTTGCCTTGTGTTGTGCCTGTTGTAGTACGTAGTGTGGTTCCCGGTGTTGTTCCCGGTGATGTAGTTCCTGGTGTTGTGACCGGTGTTGAACCTGGTGTCATTCCTGGTGTTGTTTGAGGTGACGTTTCAGGTGGTGTACCGAATGTCGTTTCCGGTGTTGTACCTAAGAGTAAAATTATACACCTATATCAAAGAGTTCTACGCTTAATATACGTGGTATTTAGTTGCTGTTTGGCAGTGGAAATGATATATATTAGGTTTGTTTCAAATGTTCAAAGCTGCTTAGAGAGGCAATAGCCAATTGACATTCGAATAACCCAAATGCTTGAAATTACAATGGGATATTTAGTCTAGCTTTAACCGCAAAACAGTAGTAGACCTTACTTTGTGTTGTGCCTGTTGTAGTACGTATTGTGGTTCCCGGTGTCTCCCCAGGTGTTGTTCCAGGTGATTTGGTTCCTGGTGTTGTACCCGGTGTCGAACCTGGTGTACTTCCTGGTGTTGTTTGAGGTGATGTTTGAGGTGGTGTACCGGATGTTGTTTCCGGTGTCGTAACTGGAGTGGTTCGAGGTGTTGTGTCCGGTGTTGGTCCTGAGGGAAAAATTAAATTGTATATGCACTGATAGAGAACTATGCACCTATATTACAGATTTCTACGCTTAGTTGATGTGGTTTTTAGTTGCTGTTTGGCATTGGAAATGACTCATAATAGGTTTGTGATAAATGTTCAAATCTGTTTACGGAGGCAATAACCAAATGACATTCAATGAACACAAATCCTTAAAAATATAATAGGGTTTTTTGCTTTAAAACAGTAACAAAACCTTGACTTCCCCTGGTATTTAGCCTGGTGTAGTACCTAGTGGTGTCAAAGAATATTTTTTAGGCCAATTAAATAAAGTGAAAAACAGTTCATGTGGTTGTACGAGCAAGTGTGCGATTGTAAAATGGCGACTGGCTGGAATGCTCCCCAGGGAGTGGAAAATGTGCATTCATTGTGTGTGGGTAAGCCTGAATCCTATGACCGGGGTAGTAATATATCTGTAAAGCGCTAAGGCACATCGTTGGATCGGTGTATTGAGCGCTATATAAAAAAACGGATTATTATTATTAGTATAGGCCCCATAACAGAATGCAACATGTATGATCTGAACCACTAGGGATTGTACATTTACCACATTCATTTCATGAGGAAAGAAGTTAGACAAGTAAATAAAGAGGGTTTCTACGCTATGTGTGAGGTTAATCTGATTTGGAGCCTTAATATGGAGCCGACTTTGGCCGTTTTACCGACTGAAAATATATTGCACAATTATTCATTATGAAATTTCGATATTAAAATGTATGTGCAAATAAAATGACCTTCAATTGCAGTTATTTGCATTTTCTTTTTTTTCTCATGTTTTATACTTGTGTAACACCATTGACTTCAATAAATTACATAATCATCCACTTACCTTAGTCCCTCTATTTCAAACTGGGCTTTCTCCTTTGAATGTATAAAACATGGATTCCATTCCTGTGAAACTATTTTTTAATATCATACGCTCACATTTAAGTCGACAAAAAGTGAGAACAATAAAAGAAATTTGCTCTGAGACCAATTGGATGTAAGTTCAAAGAGGGAATGTACCTGTAGTCGGAGTTTGTGTTTCGGTGGTTGGGAAAGTTGTTGTTGTTGTCCTCTCTGTCGAAGGCTCTGTTATCGGCTCGGTTGTCGGGCAATTTCGCCCAAATGTCTTGTTTTGACAGCAAAAGAACCTAAAATGCGGGTATTTATTTCAAAGAAAAGGTTTGAGTTCTCGTTAAGTTGACAAATCATTGGTAGGTTGCAGTTAGGATTATGGTCTGAATGGAGTTTTAGGTCAGTTTTAGGGTTAGGATCAGCGGTAGGTATAGTGTTTGGTCTAGAGTCGAAGATAGGATCTTGGTTAGCGCAGGAAATTGTCCGCGGACCAATTGTTGCAGTAGCATATGTAAAACCCTTGGGGAAAATGCGTATATAATTGAACAATAAAAGACGAATATTTTTTACTGATTTGGGTGGCATATTACCGATCGATAAACTCATCCTATCAATTTATTGACCCCCTCCCCCCCCCCCTCCACGTCCCCATTCCCGATCTCCTACATCATTATGTATTCGAAATTAACCAAGGCTTATGACTGAAACCCCTCTCCTGTTTCATAGATGCCAACTATATTAGCCAAAAGTGGAAATCTCTTTTCTTCGGATAGGACGTTAATTTGAGGTCCAATGTAAAGACAAATCACCACCTTCACAGAAAATGTCGCCCTCTTTGTAATAGTGATTCCTTATGCTTTTGCCCTGCCAGGCGCACACCCATGCTATATACCTACCACTAACACGTCAACCAATACTACTTCTACTCCTATACTAGTACGACTAATTTCATATATGAAGATGATATGATGACGATGACATTACTAATAACAATATATAATGATAGGCATAGTATTAACAAAACAATACTAATGATGATAACGATAATAATTAAATTAGCGATGAAAAAATAACGATATTAATAATAACAACAAAAATGACAAAAACAACAATATCTACATTTAATATAAAAAACAAGATCCTTTCCGTTACCTGATACGGTAATCGAGGCACAACGGCTGCGTGTTCGAGTGGTTACAGACCAACCCATGGTCGACATCGCAAGTGAGGTCCTGACCAATGATGGATGAATTGAAGTGAGGTTCAGCACTCATCTCGCACTCTATGTCCATTGGGTTTTCGCAGACCCCTTTGCAGTCCTCTTTAAGCTCGAACTCGCCACTGTCGATAGGGGTCACTTTGCCGCCCCCCTCCTCGTCGTCGCACCAAGGGGTCCAATCACAGATCTCTTTAGTGTCGCACTCTGTCATCATTCGTTATGGTAAAATACAGATAGAAGGTAAAGTAGGTGAAAAGCTTGATTAGAAATGTTTTTGATCTAAATTAGTTGCTTTTTGGTTTATTTGTTTTGTTCAACCATACACATGATCGACGTGAACTAATGTTAATATTCTGTACACCGTATAGCAACAAATTGAAATTAGTACCCGGTGTTGTACCTGGAGTAGTTCCTGGTGTTGTTTGAGATGTTGTTTCAGGTGTTGTACCGAATGTTGTTTCCGATGTTGTACCTGGTGTTGTTCCTGGTGTTGTTCGTGGAGTGGTTCGAGGGGTTGTTCCTGGTGTTTTTTCTGAGCTTGTTCCTGGTGTTGTTCCTTATGGAAAATTTAAAAAGTTTTATGCGTTAAAATAGAACCAACGCCTATATTTAAGATTCATACGCTTAATTTACGTGGTTTTCAGTTGCTGTTTGGCTTTGGAAATGACATATTTGCGGTTTGTGACAAATCTTCAAAGCTGCTTACAGAGGCAATAACCACATGACATTCAGAGAACCCAAATCCTTAAAAATACAACATTGTGTCTAGCTTTAGCCTCAAAACAAAACTTGACCTATTTAATGATGTGATTATTGTAGGACGTCTGTGTGGTTCCTGGTGTTGTTCCAAGTGTTGTTTGAGGGGATGTTTCAGGAGGTGTACCGAAAGTTGTTTTCGGTGTTGTACCTGGTGTTATACATGCGTTAATATAGAACTATACACCTACCTTTAAGATTTCTACGTTTAATTAACGTGGTATCTGGTTGCGGTTTGGCAACGGGAATGACATAAATTACATTTTTGACAAATCCTTAAAAATACAAGGGGGGTGTCTAGCTTTAATTCCCAAATAATACTTGACCTTACCTTGTGTTGTGCTTGTTGTAGTACGTAGTGTGGTTCCCAGAGTTGTTCCAGGTGTTGTAGCTGTTGTCATTCCAGGTGTTATTGTTCCCTTCGATGTAGGTCCGGGTGTTGTACCCGGGGTCGAACCTGGTGTAGTTCCTGGTGTTCTTTGAGGAGATGTTTCAGGTGGTGTACCGAATGTTGTTTCCGGTGACGTACCTGGTGTTGGTGCAGGTGTTGTTCCTGGTGTTGTACCTGGTGTCGTTCCTGGAGTGGTTCGAGGGGTAGTTTGAGGGGTGGTTCCCGGTGTTGTTCCTGAGGGTAAAATTAAATGTTATATGCATTGATAAGGAACTATACACCTACATTAAAGATTTCTACGCTTAATTTACGTGGTTTTCAGTTGCTGTTTGGGATTGGAAATGACATATATTAGATAGTGACAAAACATGTTTAAAACTGCTCACAAAGGCAATTACCACATGACATTCGGATAACCCAAATGCTTGACATTACAATGGGGGTATCAATCTTTAACTACAAGACAAAACTTGACCTTGCCTTGTGTTGTGCCTGTTGTAGTACGTAGTGTGGTTCCCGGTGTTGTTCCCGGTGATGTAGTTCCTGGTGTTGTGACCGGTGTTGAACCTGGTGTCATTCCTGGTGTTGTTTGAGGTGACGTTTCAGGTGGTGTACCGAATGTCGTTTCCGGTGTTGTACCTAAGAGTAAAATTATACACCTATATCAAAGAGTTCTACGCTTAATATACGTGGTATTTAGTTGCTGTTTGGCAGTGGAAATGATATATATTAGGTTTGTTTCAAATGTTCAAAGCTGCTTAGAGAGGCAATAGCCAATTGACATTCGAATAACCCAAATGCTTGAAATTACAATGGGATATTTAGTCTAGCTTTAACCGCAAAACAGTAGTAGACCTTACTTTGTGTTGTGCCTGTTGTAGTACGTATTGTGGTTCCCGGTGTCTCCCCAGGTGTTGTTCCAGGTGATTTGGTTCCTGGTGTTGTACCCGGTGTCGAACCTGGTGTACTTCCTGGTGTTGTTTGAGGTGATGTTTGAGGTGGTGTACCGGATGTTGTTTCCGGTGTCGTAACTGGAGTGGTTCGAGGTGTTGTGTCCGGTGTTGGTCCTGAGGGAAAAATTAAATTGTATATGCACTGATAGAGAACTATGCACCTATATTACAGATTTCTACGCTTAGTTGATGTGGTTTTTAGTTGCTGTTTGGCATTGGAAATGACTCATAATAGGTTTGTGATAAATGTTCAAATCTGTTTACGGAGGCAATAACCAAATGACATTCAATGAACACAAATCCTTAAAAATATAATAGGGTTTTTTGCTTTAAAACAGTAACAAAACCTTGACTTCCCCTGGTATTTAGCCTGGTGTAGTACCTAGTGGTGTCAAAGAATATTTTTTAGGCCAATTAAATAAAGTGAAAAACAGTTCATGTGGTTGTACGAGCAAGTGTGCGATTGTAAAATGGCGACTGGCTGGAATGCTCCCCAGGGAGTGGAAAATGTGCATTCATTGTGTGTGGGTAAGCCTGAATCCTATGACCGGGGTAGTAATATATCTGTAAAGCGCTAAGGCACATCGTTGGATCGGTGTATTGAGCGCTATATAAAAAAACGGATTATTATTATTAGTATAGGCCCCATAACAGAATGCAACATGTATGATCTGAACCACTAGGGATTGTACATTTACCACATTCATTTCATGAGGAAAGAAGTTAGACAAGTAAATAAAGAGGGTTTCTACGCTATGTGTGAGGTTAATCTGATTTGGAGCCTTAATATGGAGCCGACTTTGGCCGTTTTACCGACTGAAAATATATTGCACAATTATTCATTATGAAATTTCGATATTAAAATGTATGTGCAAATAAAATGACCTTCAATTGCAGTTATTTGCATTTTCTTTTTTTTCTCATATTTTATACTTGTGTAACACCATTGACTTCAATAAATTACATAATCATCCACTTACCTTAGTCCCTCTATTTCAAACTGGGCTTTCTCCTTTGAATGTATAAAACATGGATTCCATTCCTGTGAAACTATTTTTTAATATCATACGCTCACATTTAAGTCGACAAAAAGTGAGAACAATAAAAGAAATTTGCTCTGAGACCAATTGGATGTAAGTTCATAGAGGGAATGTACCTGTAGTCGGAGTTTGTGTTTCGGTGGTTAGGAAAGTTGTTGTTGTTGTCCTCTCTGTCGAAGGCTCTGTTATCGGCTCGGTTGTCGGGCAATTTCGCCCAAATGTCTTGTTTTGACAGCAAAAGAACCTAAAATGCGGGTATTTATTTCACAGAAAAGGTTTGAGTTCTCGTTAAGTTGACAAATCATTGGTAGGTTGAAGTTAGGATTATGGTCTGAATGGAGTTTTAGGTCAGTTTTAGGGTTAGGATCAGCGGTAGGTATAGTGTTTGGTCTAGAGTCGAAGATAGGATCTTGGTTAGCGCAGGAAATTGTCCGCGGACCAATTTTTGCAGTAGCATATGTAAAACCCTTGGGGAAAATGCGTATATAATTGAACAATAAAAGACGAATATTTTTTACTGATTTGGGTGGCATATTACCGATCGATAAACTCATCCTATCAATTTATTGACCCCCTCCCCCCCCCCCCCCTCCACGTCCCCATTCCCGATCTCCTACATCATTATGTATTCGAAATTAACCAAGGCTTATGACTGAAACCCCTCTCCTGTTTCATAGATGCCAACTATATTAGCCAAAAGTGGAAATCTCTTTTCTTCGGATAGGACGTTAATTTGAGGTCCAATGTAAAGACAAATCACCACCTTCACAGAAAATGTCGCCCTCTTTGTAATAGTGATTCATTATGCTTTTGCCCTGCCAGGCGCACACCCATGCTATATACCTACCACTAACACGTCAACCAATACTACTTCTACTCCTATACTAGTACGACTAATTTCATATATGAAGATGATATGATGACGATGACATTACTAATAACAATATATAATGATACGCATAGTATTAACAAAACAATACTAATGATGATAACGATAATAATTAAATTAGCGATGAAAAAATAACGATATTAATAATAACAACAAAAATGACAAAAACAACAATATCTACATTTAATATAAAAAAACAAGATCCTTTCCGTTACCTGATACGGTAATCGAGGCACAACGGCTGCGTGTTCGAGTGGTTACAGACCAACCCATGGTCGACATCGCAAGTGAGGTCCTGACCAATGATGGATGAATTGAAGTGAGGTTCAGCACTCATCTCGCACTCTATGTCCATTGGGTTTTCGCAGACCCCTTTGCAGTCCTCTTTAAGCTCGAACTCGCCACTGTCGATAGGGGTCACTTTGCCGCCCCCCTCCTCGTCGTCGCACCAAGGGGTCCAATCACAGATCTCTTTAGTGTCGCACTCTGTCATCATTCGTTATGGTAAAATACAGATAGAAGGTAAAGTAGGTGAAAAGCTTGATTAGAAATGTTTTTGATCTAAATTAGTTGCTTTTTTGTTTATTTGTTTTGTTCAACCATACACATGATCGACGTGAACTAATGTTAATATTCTGTACATCGTATAGCAACAAATTGAAATTAGTACCCGGTGTTGTACCTGGAGTAGTTCCTGGTGTTGTTTGAGATGTTGTTTCAGGTGTTGTACCGAATGTTGTTTCCGATGTTGTACCTGGTGTTGTTCCTGGTGTTGTTCGTGGAGTGGTTCGAGGGGTTGTTCCTGGTGTTTTTTCTGAGCTTGTTCCTGGTGTTGTTCCTTATGGAAAATTTAAAAAGTTTCATGCGTTAAAATAGAACCAACGCCTATATTTAAGATTCATACGCTTAATTTACGTGGTTTTCAGTTGCTGTTTGGCTTTGGAAATGACATATTTGCGGTTTGTGACAAATCTTCAAAGCTGCTTACAGAGGCAATAACCACATGACATTCAGAGAACCCAAATCCTTAAAAATACAACATTGTGTCTAGCTTTAGCCTCAAAACAAAACTTGACCTATTTAATGATGTGATTATTGTAGGACGTCTGTGTGGTTCCCGGTGTTGTTCCAAGTGTTGTTTGAGGGGATGTTTCAGGAGGTGTACCGAAAGTTGTTTTCGGTGTTGTACCTGGTGTTATTCATGCGTTAATATAGAACTATACACCTACCTTCAAGATTTCTACGTTTAATTAACGTGGTATCTGGTTGTTGTTTGGCAATGGGAATGACATAAATTACATTTTTGAAAAATCCTTAAAAATACAAGGGGGGGGGGTGTCTAGCTTTAATTCCCAAATAATACTTGACCTTACCTTGTGTTGTGCTTGTTGTAGTACGTATTGTGGTTCCCGGTGTCTCCCCAGGTGTTGTTCCAGGTGATTTGGTTCCTGGTGTTGTACCCGGTGTCGAACCTGGTGTACTTCCTGGTGTTGTTTGAGGTGATGTTTGAGGTGGTGTACCGGATGTTGTTTCCGGTGTCGTAACTGGAGTGGTTCGAGGTGTTGTGTCCGGTGTTGGTCCTGAGGGAAAAATTAAATTGTATATGCACTGATAGAGAACTATGCACCTATATTACAGATTTCTACGCTTAGTTGATGTGGTTTTTAGTTGCTGTTTGGCATTGGAAATGACTCATAATAGGTTTGTGATAAATGTTCAAATCTGTTTACGGAGGCAATAACCAAATGACATTCAATGAACACAAATCCTTAAAAATATAATAGGGTGTTTTGCTTTAAAACAGTAACAAAACCTTGACTTCCCCTGGTATTTAGCCTGGTGTAGTACCTAGTGGTGTCAAAGAATATTTTTTAGGCCAATTAAATAAAGTGAAAAACAGTTCATGTGGTTGTACGAGCAAGTGTGCGATTGTAAAATGGCGACTGGCTGGAATGCTCGCCAGGGAGTGGAAAATGTGCATTCATTGTGTGTGGGTAAGCCTGAATCCTATGACCGGGGTAGTAATATATCTGTAAAGCGCTAAGGCACATCGTTGGATCGGTGTATTGAGCGCTATATAAAAAAACGGATTATTATTATTAGTATAGGCCCCATAACAGAATGCAACATGTATGATCTGAACCACTAGGGATTGTACATTTACCACATTCATTTCATGAGGAAAGAAGTTAGACAAGTAAATAAAGAGGGTTTCTACGCTATGTGTGAGGTTAATCTGATTTGGAGCCTTAATATGGAGCCGACTTTGGCCGTTTTACCGACTGAAAATATATTGCACAATTATTCATTATGAAATTTCGATATTAAAATGTATGTGCAAATAAAATGACCTTCAATTGCAGTTATTTGCATTTTCTTTTTTTTCTCATATTTTATACTTGTGTAACACCATTGACTTCAATAAATTACATAATCATCCACTTACCTTAGTCCCTCTATTTCAAACTGGGCTTTCTCCTTTGAATGTATAAAACATGGATTCCATTCCTGTGAAACTATTTTTTAATATCATACGCTCACATTTAAGTCGACAAAAAGTGAGAACAATAAAAGAAATTTGCTCTGAGACCAATTGGATGTAAGTTCATAGAGGGAATGTACCTGTAGTCGGAGTTTGTGTTTCGGTGGTTGGGAAAGTTGTTGTTGTTGTCCTCTCTGTCGAAGGCTCTGTTATCGGCTCGGTTGTCGGGCAATTTCGCCCAAATGTCTTGTTTTGACAGCAAAAGAACCTAAAATGCGGGTATTTATTTCACAGAAAAGGTTTGAGTTCTCGTTAAGTTGACAAATCATTGGTAGGTTGAAGTTAGGATTATGGTCTGAATGGAGTTTTAGGTCAGTTTTAGGGTTAGGATCAGCGGTAGGTATAGTGTTTGGTCTAGAGTCGAAGATAGGATCTTGGTTAGCGCAGGAAATTGTCCGCGGACCAATTTTTGCAGTAGCATATGTAAAACCCTTGGGGAAAATGCGTATATAATTGAACAATAAAAGACGAATATTTTTTACTGATTTGGGTGGCATATTACCGATCGATAAACTCATCCTATCAATTTATTGACCCCCTCCCCCCCCCCCTCCACGTCCCCATTCCCGATCTCCTACATCATTATGTATTCGAAATTAACCAAGGCTTATGACTGAAACCCCTCTCCTGTTTCATAGATGCCAACTATATTAGCCAAAAGTGGAAATCTCTTTTCTTCGGATAGGACGTTAATTTGAGGTCCAATGTAAAGACAAATCACCACCTTCACAGAAAATGTCGCCCTCTTTGTAATAGTGATTCATTATGCTTTTGCCCTGCCAGGCGCACACCCATGCTATATACCTACCACTAACACGTCAACCAATACTACTTCTACTCCTATACTAGTACGACTAATTTCATATATGAAGATGATATGATGACGATGACATTACTAATAACAATATATAATGATAGGCATAGTATTAACAAAACAATACTAATGATGATAACGATAATAATTAAATTAGCGATGAAAAAATAACGATATTAATAATAACAACAAAAATGACAAAAACAACAATATCTACATTTAATATAAAAAACAAGATCCTTTCCGTTACCTGATACGGTAATCGAGGCACAACGGCTGCGTGTTCGAGTGGTTACAGACCAACCCATGGTCGACATCGCAAGTGAGGTCCTGACCAATGATGGATGAATTGAAGTGAGGTTCAGCACTCATCTCGCACTCTATGTCCATTGGGTTTTCGCAGACCCCTTTGCAGTCCTCTTTAAGCTCGAACTCGCCACTGTCGATAGGGGTCACTTTGCCGCCCCCCTCCTCGTCGTCGCACCAAGGGGTCCAATCACAGATCTCTTTAGTGTCGCACTCTGTCATCATTCGTTATGGTAAAATACAGATAGAAGGTAAAGTAGGTGAAAAGCTTGATTAGAAATGTTTTTGATCTAAATTAGTTGCTTTTTTGTTTATTTGTTTTGTTCAACCATACACATGATCGACGTGAACTAATGTTAATATTCTGTACATCGTATAGCAACAAATTGAAATTAGTACCCGGTGTTGTACCTGGAGTAGTTCCTGGTGTTGTTTGAGATGTTGTTTCAGGTGTTGTACCGAATGTTGTTTCCGATGTTGTACCTGGTGTTGTTCCTGGTGTTGTTCGTGGAGTGGTTCGAGGGGTTGTTCCTGGTGTTGTTTCTTATGGAAAATTTAAAAAGTTTTATGCGTTAAAATAGAACCAACGCCTATATTTAAGATTCATACGCTTAATTTACGTGGTTTTCAGTTGCTGTTTGGCTTTGGAAATGACATATTTGCGGTTTGTGACAAATCTTCAAAGCTGCTTACAGAGGCAATAACCACATGACATTCAGAGAACCCAAATCCTTAAAAATACAACATTGTGTCTAGCTTTAGCCTCAAAACAAAACTTGACCTATTTAATGATGTGATTATTGTAGGACGTCTGTGTGGTTCCCGGTGTTGTTCCAAGTGTTGTTTGAGGGGATGTTTCAGGAGGTGTACCGAAAGTTGTTTTCGGTGTTGTACCTGGTGTTATTCATGCGTTAATATAGAACTATACACCTACCTTCAAGATTTCTACGTTTAATTAACGTGGTATCTGGTTGTTGTTTGGCAATGGGAATGACATAAAATACATTTTTGAAAAATCCTTAAAAATACAAGGGGGGGGGTGTCTAGCTTTAATTCCCAAATAATACTTGACCTTACCTTGTGTTGTGCTTGTTGTAGTACGTAGTGTGGTTCCCGGAGTTGTTCCAGGTGTTATTGTTCCCTTCGATGTAGGTCCGGGTGTTGTACCCGGTGTCGAACCTGGTGTAGTTCCTGATGTTGTTTGAGGTGGTGTAGCGAATGTCGTTTCCGGTGTTGTTCCTGGTGTTGTACCTGGTGTCGTTCCTGGAGTGGTTCGAGGGGTTGTTCCTGGGGTTGTTCCTAAGGGTAAAATTCAATTTGATATGCATTGATAGAGAACTATGCACCTATATTACAGATTTCTACGCTTAGCAAATGTGGTTTTTAGTTGCTGTTTGGCATTGGAAATGACTCATAATAGGTTTGTGATAAATGTTCAAATCTGTTTACGGAGGCAATAACCAAATGACATTCAATGAACACAAATCCTAACAAAATACAATGGGGTGTTTTGCTTTAAAACAGCAATAAAACCTTGACTTTCCCTGGTATTTAGCCTGGTGTAGTACCTAGTGGTGTCAAAGAATATTTGTTAGGCCAATTAAATAAAGTGAAAAATAGTTAATGTGGTTGGACGAGCAAGTGTACGCTTGTAAAATGGCGACTGGCTGATATGCTCCCCAGGGAGTGAAAAATGTGCACACATTGTGTGCGGGTAAGCCTGAATCCGATGACCGGGGTAGTAATATAGTATCTGTAAAGCGCTTAGGCAGATCGTTGGATCGGTGTATTGAGCGCTATATAACAAAAAACGGATTATTATTATTAGTATAGGCCCCATAACAGAATGCAACATGTATGATCTAAACCACTAGGGATTGTACATTTACCACATTCATTTCATGAGGAAAGAAGTTAGACAAGTAAATAAAGAGGGTTTCTACGCTATGTGTGAGGTTAATCTGATTTGGAGCCTTAATATGGAGCCGACTTTGGCCGTTTTACCGACTGAAAATATATTGCACAATTATTCATTATGAAATTTCGATATTAAAATGTATGTGCAAATAAAATGACCTTCAATTGCAGTTATTTGCATTTTCTTTTTTTTCTCATATTTTATACTTGTGTAACACCATTGACTTCAATAAATTACATAATCATCCACTTACCTTAGTCCCTCTATTTCAAACTGGGCTTTCTCCTTTGAATGTATAAAACATGGATTCCATTCCTGTGAAACTATTTTTTAATATCATACGCTCACATTTAAGTCGACAAAAAGTGAGAACAATAAAAGAAATTTGCTCTGAGACCAATTGGATGTAAGTTCATAGAGGGAATGTACCTGTAGTCGGAGTTTGTGTTTCGGTGGTTGGGAAAGTTGTTGTTGTTGTCCTCTCTGTCGAAGGCTCTGTTATCGGCTCGGTTGTCGGGCAATTTCGCCCAAATGTCTTGTTTTGACAGCAAAAGAACCTAAAATGCGGGTATTTATTTCAAAGAAAAGGTTTGAGTTCTCGTTAAGTTGACAAATCATTGGTAGGTTGCAGTTAGGATTATGGTCTGAATGGAGTTTTAGGTCAGTTTTAGGGTTAGGATCAGCGGTAGGTATAGTGTTTGGTCTAGAGTCGAAGATAGGATCTTGGTTAGCGCAGGAAATTGTCCGCGGACCAATTGTTGCAGTAGCATATGTAAAACCCTTGGGGAAAATGCGTATATAATTGAACAATAAAAGACGAATATTTTTTACTGATTTGGGTGGCATATTACCGATCGATAAACTCATCCTATCAATTTATTGACCCCCTCCCCCCCCCCTCCACGTCCCCATTCCCGATCTCCTACATCATTATGTATTCGAAATTAACCAAGGCTTATGACTGAAACCCCTCTCCTGTTTCATAGATGCCAACTATATTAGCCAAAAGTGGAAATCTCTTTTCTTCGGATAGGACGTTAATTTGAGGTCCAATGTAAAGACAAATCACCACCTTCACAGAAAATGTCGCCCTCTTTGTAATAGTGATTCATTATGCTTTTGCCCTGCCAGGCGCACACCCATGCTATATACCTACCACTAACACGTCAACCAATACTACTTCTACTCCTATACTAGTACGACTAATTTCATATATGAAGATGATATGATGACGATGACATTCCTAATAACAATATATAATGATAGGCATAGTATTAACAAAACAATACTAATGATGATAACGATAATAATTAAATTAGCGATGAAAAAATAACGATATTAATAATAACAACAAAAATGACAAAAACAACAATATCTACATTTAATATAAAAAACAAGATCCTTTCCGTTACCTGATACGGTAATCGAGGCACAACGGCTGCGTGTTCGAGTGGTTACAGACCAACCCATGGTCGACATCGCAAGTGAGGTCCTGACCAATGATGGATGAATTGAAGTGAGGTTCAGCACTCATCTCGCACTCTATGTCCATTGGGTTTTCGCAGACCCCTTTGCAGTCCTCTTTAAGCTCGAACTCGCCACTGTCGATAGGGGTCACTTTGCCGCCCCCCTCCTCGTCGTCGCACCAAGGGGTCCAATCACAGATCTCTTTAGTGTCGCACTCTGTCATCATTCGTTATGGTAAAATACAGATAGAAGGTAAAGTAGGTGAAAAGCTTGATTAGAAATGTTTTTGATCTAAATTAGTTGCTTTTTTGTTTATTTGTTTTGTTCAACCATACACATGATCGACGTGAACTAATGTTAATATTCTGTACATCGTATAGCAACAAATTGAAATTAGTACCCGGTGTTGTACCTGGAGTAGTTCCTGGTGTTGTTTGAGATGTTGTTTCAGGTGTTGTACCGAATGTTGTTTCCGATGTTGTACCTGGTGTTGTTCCTGGTGTTGTTCGTGGAGTGGTTCGAGGGGTTGTTCCTGGTGTTTTTTCTGAGCTTGTTCCTGGTGTTGTTCCTTATGGAAAATTTAAAAAGTTTTATGCGTTAAAATAGAACCAACGCCTATATTTAAGATTCATACGCTTAATTTACGTGGTTTTCAGTTGCTGTTTGGCTTTGGAAATGACATATTTGCGGTTTGTGACAAATCTTCAAAGCTGCTTACAGAGGCAATAACCACATGACATTCAGAGAACCCAAATCCTTAAAAATACAACATTGTGTCTAGCTTTAGCCTCAAAACAAAACTTGACCTATTTAATGATGTGATTATTGTAGGACGTCTGTGTGGTTCCTGGTGTTGTTCCAAGTGTTGTTTGAGGGGATGTTTCAGGAGGTGTACCGAAAGTTGTTTTCGGTGTTGTACCTGGTGTTATACATGCGTTAATATAGAACTATACACCTACCTTTAAGATTTCTACGTTTAATTAACGTGGTATCTGGTTGCGGTTTGGCAACGGGAATGACATAAATTACATTTTTGACAAATCCTTAAAAATACAAGGGGGGTGTCTAGCTTTAATTCCCAAATAATACTTGACCTTACCTTGTGTTGTGCTTGTTGTAGTACGTAGTGTGGTTCCCAGAGTTGTTCCAGGTGTTGTAGCTGTTGTCATTCCAGGTGTTATTGTTCCCTTCGATGTAGGTCCGGGTGTTGTACCCGGGGTCGAACCTGGTGTAGTTCCTGGTGTTCTTTGAGGAGATGTTTCAGGTGGTGTACCGAATGTTGTTTCCGGTGACGTACCTGGTGTTGGTGCAGGTGTTGTTCCTGGTGTTGTACCTGGTGTCGTTCCTGGAGTGGTTCGAGGGGTAGTTTGAGGGGTGGTTCCCGGTGTTGTTCCTGAGGGTAAAATTAAATGTTATATGCATTGATAAGGAACTATACACCTACATTAAAGATTTCTACGCTTAATTTACGTGGTTTTCAGTTGCTGTTTGGGATTGGAAATGACATATATTAGATAGTGACAAAACATGTTTAAAACTGCTCACAAAGGCAATTACCACATGACATTCGGATAACCCAAATGCTTGACATTACAATGGGGGTATCAATCTTTAACTACAAGACAAAACTTGACCTTGCCTTGTGTTGTGCCTGTTGTAGTACGTAGTGTGGTTCCCGGTGTTGTTCCCGGTGATGTAGTTCCTGGTGTTGTGACCGGTGTTGAACCTGGTGTCATTCCTGGTGTTGTTTGAGGTGACGTTTCAGGTGGTGTACCGAATGTCGTTTCCGGTGTTGTACCTAAGAGTAAAATTATACACCTATATCAAAGAGTTCTACGCTTAATATACGTGGTATTTAGTTGCTGTTTGGCAGTGGAAATGATATATATTAGGTTTGTTTCAAATGTTCAAAGCTGCTTAGAGAGGCAATAGCCAATTGACATTCGAATAACCCAAATGCTTGAAATTACAATGGGATATTTAGTCTAGCTTTAACCGCAAAACAGTAGTAGACCTTACTTTGTGTTGTGCCTGTTGTAGTACGTATTGTGGTTCCCGGTGTCTCCCCAGGTGTTGTTCCAGGTGATTTGGTTCCTGGTGTTGTACCCGGTGTCGAACCTGGTGTACTTCCTGGTGTTGTTTGAGGTGATGTTTGAGGTGGTGTACCGGATGTTGTTTCCGGTGTCGTAACTGGAGTGGTTCGAGGTGTTGTGTCCGGTGTTGGTCCTGAGGGAAAAATTAAATTGTATATGCACTGATAGAGAACTATGCACCTATATTACAGATTTCTACGCTTAGTTGATGTGGTTTTTAGTTGCTGTTTGGCATTGGAAATGACTCATAATAGGTTTGTGATAAATGTTCAAATCTGTTTACGGAGGCAATAACCAAATGACATTCAATGAACACAAATCCTTAAAAATATAATAGGGTTTTTTGCTTTAAAACAGTAACAAAACCTTGACTTCCCCTGGTATTTAGCCTGGTGTAGTACCTAGTGGTGTCAAAGAATATTTTTTAGGCCAATTAAATAAAGTGAAAAACAGTTCATGTGGTTGTACGAGCAAGTGTGCGATTGTAAAATGGCGACTGGCTGGAATGCTCCCCAGGGAGTGGAAAATGTGCATTCATTGTGTGTGGGTAAGCCTGAATCCTATGACCGGGGTAGTAATATATCTGTAAAGCGCTAAGGCACATCGTTGGATCGGTGTATTGAGCGCTATATAAAAAAACGGATTATTATTATTAGTATAGGCCCCATAACAGAATGCAACATGTATGATCTGAACCACTAGGGATTGTACATTTACCACATTCATTTCATGAGGAAAGAAGTTAGACAAGTAAATAAAGAGGGTTTCTACGCTATGTGTGAGGTTAATCTGATTTGGAGCCTTAATATGGAGCCGACTTTGGCCGTTTTACCGACTGAAAATATATTGCACAATTATTCATTATGAAATTTCGATATTAAAATGTATGTGCAAATAAAATGACCTTCAATTGCAGTTATTTGCATTTTCTTTTTTTTCTCATGTTTTATACTTGTGTAACACCATTGACTTCAATAAATTACATAATCATCCACTTACCTTAGTCCCTCTATTTCAAACTGGGCTTTCTCCTTTGAATGTATAAAACATGGATTCCATTCCTGTGAAACTATTTTTTAATATCATACGCTCACATTTAAGTCGACAAAAAGTGAGAACAATAAAAGAAATTTGCTCTGAGACCAATTGGATGTAAGTTCATAGAGGGAATGTACCTGTAGTCGGAGTTTGTGTTTCGGTGGTTGGGAAAGTTGTTGTTGTTGTCCTCTCTGTCGAAGGCTCTGTTATCGGCTCGGTTGTCGGGCAATTTCGCCCAAATGTCTTGTTTTGACAGCAAAAGAACCTAAAATGCGGGTATTTATTTCAAAGAAAAGGTTTGAGTTCTCGTTAAGTTGACAAATCATTGGTAGGTTGCAGTTAGGATTATGGTCTGAATGGAGTTTTAGGTCAGTTTTAGGGTTAGGATCAGCGGTAGGTATAGTGTTTGGTCTAGAGTCGAAGATAGGATCTTGGTTAGCGCAGGAAATTGTCCGCGGACCAATTGTTGCAGTAGCATATGTAAAACCCTTGGGGAAAATGCGTATATAATTGAACAATAAAAGACGAATATTTTTTACTGATTTGGGTGGCATATTACCGATCGATAAACTCATCCTATCAATTTATTGACCCCCTCCCCCCCCCTCCACGTCCCCATTCCCGATCTCCTACATCATTATGTATTCGAAATTAACCAAGGCTTATGACTGAAACCCCTCTCCTGTTTCATAGATGCCAACTATATTAGCCAAAAGTGGAAATCTCTTTTCTTCGGATAGGACGTTAATTTGAGGTCCAATGTAAAGACAAATCACCACCTTCACAGAAAATGTCGCCCTCTTTGTAATAGTGATTCCTTATGCTTTTGCCCTGCCAGGCGCACACCCATGCTATATACCTACCACTAACACGTCAACCAATACTACTTCTACTCCTATACTAGTACGACTAATTTCATATATGAAGATGATATGATGACGATGACATTACTAATAACAATATATAATGATAGGCATAGTATTAACAAAACAATACTAATGATGATAACGATAATAATTAAATTAGCGATGAAAAAATAACGATATTAATAATAACAACAAAAATGACAAAAACAACAATATCTACATTTAATATAAAAAACAAGATCCTTTCCGTTACCTGATACGGTAATCGAGGCACAACGGCTGCGTGTTCGAGTGGTTACAGACCAACCCATGGTCGACATCGCAAGTGAGGTCCTGACCAATGATGGATGAATTGAAGTGAGGTTCAGCACTCATCTCGCACTCTATGTCCATTGGGTTTTCGCAGACCCCTTTGCAGTCCTCTTTAAGCTCGAACTCGCCACTGTCGATAGGGGTCACTTTGCCGCCCCCCTCCTCGTCGTCGCACCAAGGGGTCCAATCACAGATCTCTTTAGTGTCGCACTCTGTCATCATTCGTTATGGTAAAATACAGATAGAAGGTAAAGTAGGTGAAAAGCTTGATTAGAAATGTTTTTGATCTAAATTAGTTGCTTTTTGGTTTATTTGTTTTGTTCAACCATACACATGATCGACGTGAACTAATGTTAATATTCTGTACACCGTATAGCAACAAATTGAAATTAGTACCCGGTGTTGTACCTGGAGTAGTTCCTGGTGTTGTTTGAGATGTTGTTTCAGGTGTTGTACCGAATGTTGTTTCCGATGTTGTACCTGGTGTTGTTCCTGGTGTTGTTCGTGGAGTGGTTCGAGGGGTTGTTCCTGGTGTTTTTTCTGAGCTTGTTCCTGGTGTTGTTCCTTATGGAAAATTTAAAAAGTTTTATGCGTTAAAATAGAACCAACGCCTATATTTAAGATTCATACGCTTAATTTACGTGGTTTTCAGTTGCTGTTTGGCTTTGGAAATGACATATTTGCGGTTTGTGACAAATCTTCAAAGCTGCTTACAGAGGCAATAACCACATGACATTCAGAGAACCCAAATCCTTAAAAATACAACATTGTGTCTAGCTTTAGCCTCAAAACAAAACTTGACCTATTTAATGATGTGATTATTGTAGGACGTCTGTGTGGTTCCTGGTGTTGTTCCAAGTGTTGTTTGAGGGGATGTTTCAGGAGGTGTACCGAAAGTTGTTTTCGGTGTTGTACCTGGTGTTATACATGCGTTAATATAGAACTATACACCTACCTTTAAGATTTCTACGTTTAATTAACGTGGTATCTGGTTGCGGTTTGGCAACGGGAATGACATAAATTACATTTTTGACAAATCCTTAAAAATACAAGGGGGGTGTCTAGCTTTAATTCCCAAATAATACTTGACCTTACCTTGTGTTGTGCTTGTTGTAGTACGTAGTGTGGTTCCCAGAGTTGTTCCAGGTGTTGTAGCTGTTGTCATTCCAGGTGTTATTGTTCCCTTCGATGTAGGTCCGGGTGTTGTACCCGGGGTCGAACCTGGTGTAGTTCCTGGTGTTCTTTGAGGAGATGTTTCAGGTGGTGTACCGAATGTTGTTTCCGGTGACGTACCTGGTGTTGGTGCAGGTGTTGTTCCTGGTGTTGTACCTGGTGTCGTTCCTGGAGTGGTTCGAGGGGTAGTTTGAGGGGTGGTTCCCGGTGTTGTTCCTGAGGGTAAAATTAAATGTTATATGCATTGATAAGGAACTATACACCTACATTAAAGATTTCTACGCTTAATTTACGTGGTTTTCAGTTGCTGTTTGGGATTGGAAATGACATATATTAGATAGTGACAAAACATGTTTAAAACTGCTCACAAAGGCAATTACCACATGACATTCGGATAACCCAAATGCTTGACATTACAATGGGGGTATCAATCTTTAACTACAAGACAAAACTTGACCTTGCCTTGTGTTGTGCCTGTTGTAGTACGTAGTGTGGTTCCCGGTGTTGTTCCCGGTGATGTAGTTCCTGGTGTTGTGACCGGTGTTGAACCTGGTGTCATTCCTGGTGTTGTTTGAGGTGACGTTTCAGGTGGTGTACCGAATGTCGTTTCCGGTGTTGTACCTAAGAGTAAAATTATACACCTATATCAAAGAGTTCTACGCTTAATATACGTGGTATTTAGTTGCTGTTTGGCAGTGGAAATGATATATATTAGGTTTGTTTCAAATGTTCAAAGCTGCTTAGAGAGGCAATAGCCAATTGACATTCGAATAACCCAAATGCTTGAAATTACAATGGGATATTTAGTCTAGCTTTAACCGCAAAACAGTAGTAGACCTTACTTTGTGTTGTGCCTGTTGTAGTACGTATTGTGGTTCCCGGTGTCTCCCCAGGTGTTGTTCCAGGTGATTTGGTTCCTGGTGTTGTACCCGGTGTCGAACCTGGTGTACTTCCTGGTGTTGTTTGAGGTGATGTTTGAGGTGGTGTACCGGATGTTGTTTCCGGTGTCGTAACTGGAGTGGTTCGAGGTGTTGTGTCCGGTGTTGGTCCTGAGGGAAAAATTAAATTGTATATGCACTGATAGAGAACTATGCACCTATATTACAGATTTCTACGCTTAGTTGATGTGGTTTTTAGTTGCTGTTTGGCATTGGAAATGACTCATAATAGGTTTGTGATAAATGTTCAAATCTGTTTACGGAGGCAATAACCAAATGACATTCAATGAACACAAATCCTTAAAAATATAATAGGGTTTTTTGCTTTAAAACAGTAACAAAACCTTGACTTCCCCTGGTATTTAGCCTGGTGTAGTACCTAGTGGTGTCAAAGAATATTTTTTAGGCCAATTAAATAAAGTGAAAAACAGTTCATGTGGTTGTACGAGCAAGTGTGCGATTGTAAAATGGCGACTGGCTGGAATGCTCCCCAGGGAGTGGAAAATGTGCATTCATTGTGTGTGGGTAAGCCTGAATCCTATGACCGGGGTAGTAATATATCTGTAAAGCGCTAAGGCACATCGTTGGATCGGTGTATTGAGCGCTATATAAAAAAACGGATTATTATTATTAGTATAGGCCCCATAACAGAATGCAACATGTATGATCTGAACCACTAGGGATTGTACATTTACCACATTCATTTCATGAGGAAAGAAGTTAGACAAGTAAATAAAGAGGGTTTCTACGCTATGTGTGAGGTTAATCTGATTTGGAGCCTTAATATGGAGCCGACTTTGGCCGTTTTACCGACTGAAAATATATTGCACAATTATTCATTATGAAATTTCGATATTAAAATGTATGTGCAAATAAAATGACCTTCAATTGCAGTTATTTGCATTTTCTTTTTTTTCTCATATTTTATACTTGTGTAACACCATTGACTTCAATAAATTACATAATCATCCACTTACCTTAGTCCCTCTATTTCAAACTGGGCTTTCTCCTTTGAATGTATAAAACATGGATTCCATTCCTGTGAAACTATTTTTTAATATCATACGCTCACATTTAAGTCGACAAAAAGTGAGAACAATAAAAGAAATTTGCTCTGAGACCAATTGGATGTAAGTTCATAGAGGGAATGTACCTGTAGTCGGAGTTTGTGTTTCGGTGGTTGGGAAAGTTGTTGTTGTTGTCCTCTCTGTCGAAGGCTCTGTTATCGGCTCGGTTGTCGGGCAATTTCGCCCAAATGTCTTGTTTTGACAGCAAAAGAACCTAAAATGCGGGTATTTATTTCACAGAAAAGGTTTGAGTTCTCGTTAAGTTGACAAATCATTGGTAGGTTGAAGTTAGGATTATGGTCTGAATGGAGTTTTAGGTCAGTTTTAGGGTTAGGATCAGCGGTAGGTATAGTGTTTGGTCTAGAGTCGAAGATAGGATCTTGGTTAGCGCAGGAAATTGTCCGCGGACCAATTGTTGCAGTAGCATATGTAAAACCCTTGGGGAAAATGCGTATATAATTGAACAATAAAAGACGAATATTTTTTACTGATTTGGGTGGCATATTACCGATCGATAAACTCATCCTATCAATTTATTGACCCCCTCCCCCCCCCCCCCTCCACGTCCCCATTCCCGATCTCCTACATCATTATGTATTCGAAATTAACCAAGGCTTATGACTGAAACCCCTCTCCTGTTTCATAGATGCCAACTATATTAGCCAAAAGTGGAAATCTCTTTTCTTCGGATAGGACGTTAATTTGAGGTCCAATGTAAAGACAAATCACCACCTTCACAGAAAATGTCGCCCTCTTTGTAATAGTGATTCATTATGCTTTTGCCCTGCCAGGCGCACACCCATGCTATATACCTACCACTAACACGTCAACCAATACTACTTCTACTCCTATACTAGTACGACTAATTTCATATATGAAGATGATATGATGACGATGACATTACTAATAACAATATATAATGATACGCATAGTATTAACAAAACAATACTAATGATGATAACGATAATAATTAAATTAGCGATGAAAAAATAACGATATTAATAATAACAACAAAAATGACAAAAACAACAATATCTACATTTAATATAAAAAAACAAGATCCTTTCCGTTACCTGATACGGTAATCGAGGCACAACGGCTGCGTGTTCGAGTGGTTACAGACCAACCCATGGTCGACATCGCAAGTGAGGTCCTGACCAATGATGGATGAATTGAAGTGAGGTTCAGCACTCATCTCGCACTCTATGTCCATTGGGTTTTCGCAGACCCCTTTGCAGTCCTCTTTAAGCTCGAACTCGCCACTGTCGATAGGGGTCACTTTGCCGCCCCCCTCCTCGTCGTCGCACCAAGGGGTCCAATCACAGATCTCTTTAGTGTCGCACTCTGTCATCATTCGTTATGGTAAAATACAGATAGAAGGTAAAGTAGGTGAAAAGCTTGATTAGAAATGTTTTTGATCTAAATTAGTTGCTTTTTTGTTTATTTGTTTTGTTCAACCATACACATGATCGACGTGAACTAATGTTAATATTCTGTACATCGTATAGCAACAAATTGAAATTAGTACCCGGTGTTGTACCTGGAGTAGTTCCTGGTGTTGTTTGAGATGTTGTTTCAGGTGTTGTACCGAATGTTGTTTCCGATGTTGTACCTGGTGTTGTTCCTGGTGTTGTTCGTGGAGTGGTTCGAGGGGTTGTTCCTGGTGTTTTTTCTGAGCTTGTTCCTGGTGTTGTTCCTTATGGAAAATTTAAAAAGTTTTATGCGTTAAAATAGAACCAACGCCTATATTTAAGATTCATACGCTTAATTTACGTGGTTTTCAGTTGCTGTTTGGCTTTGGAAATGACATATTTGCGGTTTGTGACAAATCTTCAAAGCTGCTTACAGAGGCAATAACCACATGACATTCAGAGAACCCAAATCCTTAAAAATACAACATTGTGTCTAGCTTTAGCCTCAAAACAAAACTTGACCTATTTAATGATGTGATTATTGTAGGACGTCTGTGTGGTTCCCGGTGTTGTTCCAAGTGTTGTTTGAGGGGATGTTTCAGGAGGTGTACCGAAAGTTGTTTTCGGTGTTGTACCTGGTGTTATTCATGCGTTAATATAGAACTATACACCTACCTTCAAGATTTCTACGTTTAATTAACGTGGTATCTGGTTGTTGTTTGGCAATGGGAATGACATAAATTACATTTTTGAAAAATCCTTAAAAATACAAGGGGGGGGGGGGTGTCTAGCTTTAATTCCCAAATAATACTTGACCTTACCTTGTGTTGTGCTTGTTGTAGTACGTATTGTGGTTCCCGGTGTCTCCCCAGGTGTTGTTCCAGGTGATTTGGTTCCTGGTGTTGTACCCGGTGTCGAACCTGGTGTACTTCCTGGTGTTGTTTGAGGTGATGTTTGAGGTGGTGTACCGGATGTTGTTTCCGGTGTCGTAACTGGAGTGGTTCGAGGTGTTGTGTCCGGTGTTGGTCCTGAGGGAAAAATTAAATTGTATATGCACTGATAGAGAACTATGCACCTATATTACAGATTTCTACGCTTAGTTGATGTGGTTTTTAGTTGCTGTTTGGCATTGGAAATGACTCATAATAGGTTTGTGATAAATGTTCAAATCTGTTTACGGAGGCAATAACCAAATGACATTCAATGAACACAAATCCTTAAAAATATAATAGGGTGTTTTGCTTTAAAACAGTAACAAAACCTTGACTTCCCCTGGTATTTAGCCTGGTGTAGTACCTAGTGGTGTCAAAGAATATTTTTTAGGCCAATTAAATAAAGTGAAAAACAGTTCATGTGGTTGTACGAGCAAGTGTGCGATTGTAAAATGGCGACTGGCTGGAATGCTCGCCAGGGAGTGGAAAATGTGCATTCATTGTGTGTGGGTAAGCCTGAATCCTATGACCGGGGTAGTAATATATCTGTAAAGCGCTAAGGCACATCGTTGGATCGGTGTATTGAGCGCTATATAAAAAAACGGATTATTATTATTAGTATAGGCCCCATAACAGAATGCAACATGTATGATCTGAACCACTAGGGATTGTACATTTACCACATTCATTTCATGAGGAAAGAAGTTAGACAAGTAAATAAAGAGGGTTTCTACGCTATGTGTGAGGTTAATCTGATTTGGAGCCTTAATATGGAGCCGACTTTGGCCGTTTTACCGACTGAAAATATATTGCACAATTATTCATTATGAAATTTCGATATTAAAATGTATGTGCAAATAAAATGACCTTCAATTGCAGTTATTTGCATTTTCTTTTTTTTCTCATATTTTATACTTGTGTAACACCATTGACTTCAATAAATTACATAATCATCCACTTACCTTAGTCCCTCTATTTCAAACTGGGCTTTCTCCTTTGAATGTATAAAACATGGATTCCATTCCTGTGAAACTATTTTTTAATATCATACGCTCACATTTAAGTCGACAAAAAGTGAGAACAATAAAAGAAATTTGCTCTGAGACCAATTGGATGTAAGTTCATAGAGGGAATGTACCTGTAGTCGGAGTTTGTGTTTCGGTGGTTGGGAAAGTTGTTGTTGTTGTCCTCTCTGTCGAAGGCTCTGTTATCGGCTCGGTTGTCGGGCAATTTCGCCCAAATGTCTTGTTTTGACAGCAAAAGAACCTAAAATGCGGGTATTTATTTCACAGAAAAGGTTTGAGTTCTCGTTAAGTTGACAAATCATTGGTAGGTTGAAGTTAGGATTATGGTCTGAATGGAGTTTTAGGTCAGTTTTAGGGTTAGGATCAGCGGTAGGTATAGTGTTTGGTCTAGAGTCGAAGATAGGATCTTGGTTAGCGCAGGAAATTGTCCGCGGACCAATTTTTGCAGTAGCATATGTAAAACCCTTGGGGAAAATGCGTATATAATTGAACAATAAAAGACGAATATTTTTTACTGATTTGGGTGGCATATTACCGATCGATAAACTCATCCTATCAATTTATTGACCCCCTCCCCCCCCCTCCACGTCCCCATTCCCGATCTCCTACATCATTATGTATTCGAAATTAACCAAGGCTTATGACTGAAACCCCTCTCCTGTTTCATAGATGCCAACTATATTAGCCAAAAGTGGAAATCTCTTTTCTTCGGATAGGACGTTAATTTGAGGTCCAATGTAAAGACAAATCACCACCTTCACAGAAAATGTCGCCCTCTTTGTAATAGTGATTCATTATGCTTTTGCCCTGCCAGGCGCACACCCATGCTATATACCTACCACTAACACGTCAACCAATACTACTTCTACTCCTATACTAGTACGACTAATTTCATATATGAAGATGATATGATGACGATGACATTACTAATAACAATATATAATGATAGGCATAGTATTAACAAAACAATACTAATGATGATAACGATAATAATTAAATTAGCGATGAAAAAATAACGATATTAATAATAACAACAAAAATGACAAAAACAACAATATCTACATTTAATATAAAAAACAAGATCCTTTCCGTTACCTGATACGGTAATCGAGGCACAACGGCTGCGTGTTCGAGTGGTTACAGACCAACCCATGGTCGACATCGCAAGTGAGGTCCTGACCAATGATGGATGAATTGAAGTGAGGTTCAGCACTCATCTCGCACTCTATGTCCATTGGGTTTTCGCAGACCCCTTTGCAGTCCTCTTTAAGCTCGAACTCGCCACTGTCGATAGGGGTCACTTTGCCGCCCCCCTCCTCGTCGTCGCACCAAGGGGTCCAATCACAGATCTCTTTAGTGTCGCACTCTGTCATCATTCGTTATGGTAAAATACAGATAGAAGGTAAAGTAGGTGAAAAGCTTGATTAGAAATGTTTTTGATCTAAATTAGTTGCTTTTTTGTTTATTTGTTTTGTTCAACCATACACATGATCGACGTGAACTAATGTTAATATTCTGTACATCGTATAGCAACAAATTGAAATTAGTACCCGGTGTTGTACCTGGAGTAGTTCCTGGTGTTGTTTGAGATGTTGTTTCAGGTGTTGTACCGAATGTTGTTTCCGATGTTGTACCTGGTGTTGTTCCTGGTGTTGTTCGTGGAGTGGTTCGAGGGGTTGTTCCTGGTGTTGTTCCTTATGGAAAATTTAAAAAGTTTTATGCGTTAAAATAGAACCAACGCCTATATTTAAGATTCATACGCTTAATTTACGTGGTTTTCAGTTGCTGTTTGGCTTTGGAAATGACATATTTGCGGTTTGTGACAAATCTTCAAAGCTGCTTACAGAGGCAATAACCACATGACATTCAGAGAACCCAAATCCTTAAAAATACAACATTGTGTCTAGCTTTAGCCTCAAAACAAAACTTGACCTATTTAATGATGTGATTATTGTAGGACGTCTGTGTGGTTCCCGGTGTTGTTCCAAGTGTTGTTTGAGGGGATGTTTCAGGAGGTGTACCGAAAGTTGTTTTCGGTGTTGTACCTGGTGTTATTCATGCGTTAATATAGAACTATACACCTACCTTCAAGATTTCTACGTTTAATTAACGTGGTATCTGGTTGTTGTTTGGCAATGGGAATGACATAAAATACATTTTTGAAAAATCCTTAAAAATACAAGGGGGGGGGGTGTCTAGCTTTAATTCCCAAATAATACTTGACCTTACCTTGTGTTGTGCTTGTTGTAGTACGTAGTGTGGTTCCCGGAGTTGTTCCAGGTGTTATTGTTCCCTTCGATGTAGGTCCGGGTGTTGTACCCGGTGTCGAACCTGGTGTAGTTCCTGATGTTGTTTGAGGTGGTGTAGCGAATGTCGTTTCCGGTGTTGTTCCTGGTGTTGTACCTGGTGTCGTTCCTGGAGTGGTTCGAGGGGTTGTTCCTGGGGTTGTTCCTAAGGGTAAAATTCAATTTGATATGCATTGATAGAGAACTATGCACCTATATTACAGATTTCTACGCTTAGCAAATGTGGTTTTTAGTTGCTGTTTGGCATTGGAAATGACTCATAATAGGTTTGTGATAAATGTTCAAATCTGTTTACGGAGGCAATAACCAAATGACATTCAATGAACACAAATCCTAACAAAATACAATGGGGTGTTTTGCTTTAAAACAGCAATAAAACCTTGACTTTCCCTGGTATTTAGCCTGGTGTAGTACCTAGTGGTGTCAAAGAATATTTGTTAGGCCAATTAAATAAAGTGAAAAATAGTTAATGTGGTTGGACGAGCAAGTGTACGCTTGTAAAATGGCGACTGGCTGATATGCTCCCCAGGGAGTGAAAAATGTGCACACATTGTGTGCGGGTAAGCCTGAATCCGATGACCGGGGTAGTAATATAGTATCTGTAAAGCGCTTAGGCAGATCGTTGGATCGGTGTATTGAGCGCTATATAACAAAAAACGGATTATTATTATTAGTATAGGCCCCATTACAGAATGCAACATGTATGATCTGAACCACTGTAGGGATTGTACATTTACCACATCCATTTCATGAGGAAAGAAGTTAGACACGTAAATAAATGTTTGAGGTCAACCTGATTTGAAGCCCAGTAATATGGAGCCCACTTTGGCCGTTTTACCGACTGAAAATATATTGCGCAATTATTCATTATGACATTTCGATTTTAAAATGCATGTGCAAATAAATTGACCTTCAATTGCAGTTATTTGAATTTTTTTTTCTCATATTTTATACTTGTGTAACACCATTGACTTCAATAAATTACATTATCATCCACTTACCTTAGTCCCTCTATTTCAAACTGGGCTTTCTCCTTTGAATGTATAAAACATGGATTCCATTCCTGTGAAACTAATTTCTAATATCATACGCTCACATTTAAGTCAACAAAAAGTGAGACCAACGGAAGAAATTTGCTCTGAAACCAATTGGATGTGAGTTCATACAGGGAATTTACCTCTGGTCGAGGTTGGTGTTTCGGTGGTTGGGAAAGTTGTTGTTGTTGTCCTCTCCGTCCAGGGCTCTGTTGTCGGCTCGGTTGTCGGGCAATTTCGCCCAATTGTCTTGTTTTGACAGCAAAAGAACCTAAAATGCGGGTATTTATTTCACAGAAAAGGTTTGAGTTCTCGTTAAGTTGACAAATCATTGGTATGTTGATGTTAGGGTTGTGGTTGTAATGGTTTTAGGTCAGTTTTAGGGTAATGGTCAGCGGTAGATATAGTGTTTGGTGTCGGGTCGAAGATAGGATCTTAGTAAGGGCAGGGAATTGTCCGCGGACCAATTGTTGCAGTAGCATTTGTAAAATCCTTGGGGAAAATGCGTATATAATTGAACAATGAAAGACGAATATTATTTACTGATTTGGGTTGCATATTACCGATCGATAAGCTCATCCTATCAATTTATTGACCCCCCCCCCCTCCACGTCCCCATTCCCGATCTCCTACATCATTATGTATCCGAAACCAACACAAGATTATGAATGAAACCCCTCCCTGTTCTAAAGATGCCAACTATATTAGCCAACAGCGGAAAACTCTTTACTTCGGATAGGAAGTTATTTGGAAATCCAATGTGAACAAAAATCACCACCTCTGCAGAACCTATTGCCGTCTTCATAAAAGAGTTAGGGCAAACCCCGGCGTAGTGGTCCACTTAACCCACGGATGGCCAACCCGCGGCCCACAAGCTCTTCTGGTGCGGCCCGCGGAGCATTTCAAAAGTAATTATAAAAATAGCTCATAAATGAAATGCGGCCGACTTAGCAGCGATGAAATAAGGTTAAAACATTTAGACACATCTATCTCTATTTCTATAATTTGTTTTCACCATTCACAAAATATAGATTCGTTACATGGTTGATTCAAAACTCCTCGAGTTCCCTTTCATTGCATAGTTGAGTCACTAATAAACGGTAAAAATAAACACCCCAACCCCCAGAAAATTGCAAAAAAAAAGGTTTTTCAACGGTTTATAGTAGTATTTGACCTCAGGAGTAACATACATAGAAGTTTCAAAAAGCTGTTATTTTCAAGAAGGCGTCCAAAATGGCCGCCATAATGTAAAAAATTGCCATAGGTCACTTATTATTCATCCAAAAGACATAATTGGATGTCTATACTATGGTTTTCAGGGTCATAGACCCTATTAGGACAAATTAGAACGTTAAACAGTGGTTCAGGCAGATTCAATAGATAATGATAGGCATAGTATTAACAAAACAATACTAATGATGATACCGATAATAATTAAATTAGTGATGATAAAAATTACGATATTAATAATAACAATAAGAATGACAAAGACAACAATATTTACATTAATATCAAAAACAAGATCCTTCCCGTTACCTGATACGGTAATCGAGGCACAACGGCTGCGTGTTCGAGTGGTTACAGACAAACCCATGGTCGACATCGCAAGTGAGGTCCTGATCAAAGACGGATGAATCGAAGTGAGGTTCAGCACTCATCTCGCACTCGATGTCCTTTGGGTTTTCGCAGACCCCTTTGCAGTCCTCTTTAAGCTCGAACTCGCCGCTGTCTTTTTGGGTCACTTTGCCGCCCCCCTCCTCGTCGTCGCACCAAGGGGTCCAATCACAGATCTCTTTAGTATAGCACTCTGTCATCATTTGTTAAAGGTCAAATGCAGATAGAAGGTAAAGTAGGTGAAAAGCTTGATTAGAAATGTTTTTAATCTGAATTAGTTGCTTTTTTGTTAATTTGTTTTGTTCAACCATACACATGATCGACGTGAACTAATGTTATAATTCTGTACATCGTTTATCAACAAATAGAAATTAGTACCCGGTGTTGTACCTGGAGTAGTTCCTGGTGTTGTTTGAGGTGATGTTTGAGGTAGTGTACCAAATGTTGTTTCTGGTGTTGTTCCTGAGGGAAAAATTACATGTATTATGCATTAGGTGCCAGAAGAGGTGCAAGAATACCCCTTTGACACCGAGGTGCCCGAATTTATCTTGTTATAAATATTTAGAAACATGATGTTTTTGGACATCGAGATGCCGAATATCCTTATTTTCATGCATCGAGGTGACCGAATATGTGACTTTTGTATTCACGAATTGGACAGATGCCCGCATACAGGCCTTGGGTGAACCAGCCCCTAGACCAATATTACAAACGGTGTTAATTTTTGTCCAGGACCCTCAAATAGGAGCGTATCCCAGGTTCATATGTCAAAACTCATAACACATATGCTTAGTTGTGATGTGGTCGGGCCGGTAGTCCAGGGTCATGGGGCTCAGACCGAGGTTAAGGCCAAGACAAATATACACTGCAGACCTTGACTACAATATGTATAGACAGCTAGATACGAGATGTCTAATCCTCCCCACACTATGAGGGATATCGGCAAACATCGCATAGTCTAAATGATATACATACGTGCCTATAAAGTTTCTTATTCATGTACTAATATTATGAAAAACAAACTATTACTAAATATGCTTTATACAAATGATCTACATTTGCCACACTCCACCTAGGTGAAGTAAAATGGGACCGGTAGGAAGGAATTCCTTGAATGCTGTGAGCACCGTCAGCCTAGCAGAGCCGGGGTAATTTTGAAGCGCTTTGAGCACCCTGCAGGGTGGATATGTGCGCTATATAAATATCCAATATTATTATTTTCATTATTATCATTATTATTGTTATTATTATTAGTATTATTCTTATTCTTATTATTATTATTATTATCAAGACAATCTTGAGATCGTCCACCAATGCTTAGATCAAGGAGCAACATAAATTGTATGTCCATAGAAGAAATTTTAGAATACATGAACAAAAGCATGGTGAAATAAAAATAACTGCGTGTAGAACAGTCTTACCCTCCGTAGTTGTCTCAGGTGTAGAAGGAACATTTGGAGTAGCTGTATGATTACACAAATTAAGAGAAGTAATACATTTCAAGTATTTCAGGGCTTTGGAAAATATGCCGGGGTGGTGCAGTGTGTGAACACATTGGCTATTCAGTCTTTCCAAGCAGGGAAAACAAACTTTAAGTTTGCAGCACAAAAATGCTATCATGATTTGAAGCTAGTAAGGCTCTTTTTAACGAGAAAAAAGATAATTGTATAAATAAAAAAGTAATTCAAATCAAATCCATTATGGACATCTCACCAATAAATATTTTTAACATTTTGCATAGGGCAAGAAATAAAAATGTTACCCTCACAAATTGACACAGCTCTGAACACGCAACAACCAATGATAATCGAAATATTTATTCAACTACTCAAATTATATAAAGTAACTATGCTATAGAAAAGAAATCCGTATATTAGATTAGTGTGGCTGCTTTTGATCGCAATGTATAAACGGCAAGAAGGTGTTTGTGGAACCGCATTTATGAGATAGTGAAATGCACTGTAAATGGTATTACGGAGACGTTTACTGTTGGGTCCATGATTTTCTTTGAATTTGCCGAAATTAGAGCAACTCAAGTGTGATGTGAGGGTGACAGTAGAGGAGTCATTCCCAAGAAACCAATTATCGTAATGCATTCATAACTGTGGTTATGATAGGGAAATGTTGTAATGAAAGTGGTGTATTAGTATAATAGCGTTTTGGTCCACCTAAAGTGATTGAGATAACATGAGGGTACGTTCACGTTGTAAACAAATTTTGACAATAAATGTATATTTTCATCGATGCATGAAATGTAAAAAATATATATATGTGCACATGACATGTTGCAATTCAAATATAAATTTAGATATAATTGCGTAAAATGGATGAATAATTGTTAGGCTATAATTGTCCACGTGGTTTTAATTTTGAATAAGACAGATGAACTTTTAATAGATGATAAAGTTGATGATGATGATAGCGGTAATGGATCCTGACGATGAATTCACCTTCTGTGCATTCCTCGGGACAACATTCGGGTCGGCTAACTTCATCCGCAGACGGAACAGTGCTAGACGCGCTACCAGTCATCATCTCCGTCGCAGCAACGCCCCCATCTGGCTACGGCACTGACAATAATATTTATAATTTGATAATGAAAAGTTGTGATTACTCACGATATGACACACCGAATATTATTTATAACATGCGTGGTGCCTTAAGGGGAGTGGGACAGGAATCATCCTTGAATTACCGAATTCTTAATAACTTAATAATAAAAAGATGTGATGACTTACGACATGGTGCACAAGTGTCATTGCTGACAGGCATAGTGCCTTCTGGGCAGAAACATCCATTGACAGGCTCGGTCTGACAAGGGTTGAACTCCTCGCAACTAGGAAACTCAAGAGTCGGACAAGCACATTGGCGGTACTCCAAGGGGTCCACACAGTCAATAGCTATACAGTGGGAAGAGAGACGGGGGAGAAAACCGCATCACAATGATATGTTTTAAACTCGTTGTTTACATGAATACAAAAAAGTTTTTGTTTTGTTTATACTATTGTCATTAAAATGCTGGGAGGAATCAGCTCTTCTTTATCTCCTAGCCAAAGAATTGATATATGAACTTTAATATAGACCCGTATCTTAATGTTAGTTATAACACAAGACATAATTTAATTGGATTTAAGTTGGACCGTATTGCAAAATGAGGGAAAATAAGATACAATGCGGTGGCTAATGTCTATTGACCATTAGTAGACTCAGGCGAAGATAAACAGAAATTTCCTGAAACTTACGACAGAAGTTGTCACGTCTCCACTTGAGGCATATTCCTTTGTTGGCGCACCTCGTGGCGTAGGCTTCGAAAGCCCAGCACGACGTATCCGTATCATTGGTATAGCACTCGTCATAGAGGCAGTCCCTGAAGTACGGTGCGGGATCGATGACGGCATGGCATTCGTGAAAGATGGGATCATAGATGTGTTGACACCACTCTCGACTTGGATCGGTAGGGGTACATGGGGTAGCAGTGTCGTTACAACCACAGTTTTCCCTATGCTCAGGAGGGACCAAATCGCAGCAATCACTTTCTTCTTCACATGTTGTTTCATTCTTTCCGCAGTTACCTGATGGTGAGAACATAGAGGATGTATAAGTGATGTGTTTCTTTAATATACATGTTGCAATCTGGCAAATGCACATAAAAGATACTCTGGCTTCACTTAATGCAAGTTACGTAAGCCCGTTTTACTCGTCATTTCCTTTTATTAACATCGTTGTGAAAGCAATTTGTGCACACGCCGGTAAGAAAAAATGACAAAGCAATGGTTGCTTTGTCTATTTTATTTAACTTTTTGTACGATATTATTCTCTCATGGCACGTCATCGGCCACACCAGCTGCTGAAGTATACGTTGCTCTACGTAAGCCAAAATATACTGATCGTGCGCAACACAAAAACTATTTACAGCAGTTTCGAAAGTATATTCCGGATGGATATAAACGCATGGCAAGTCTGAAAAAGCATCACTTTTGAAATCCAGAATTCTAGGGTCATGTGTTCTATCATTGCATCACCAAAGCCTCATTCAGGTATATCTCGGCGTTTTGGTTTATGTTTTTAATGTTTAATATGACTATAAAAAGTGTATTACGCTTCACATTGATGTATCTTTAACTGAGGGCTCAGTGGGTAAGCGTTGGATTTCATGGTCTGCAGTTTCCAATCATGTTAACGTTGTAACAAATATTAAAAAACACCGCGGTTTACCACTTCATATCTGATGGAGCTTTTTCTTGCTACCTCCATCTCTCTGCAAAGTCACATGTTTGCCATAAGTGCAATTTGAACAAAACAAAGGGTTTCTGATGACGGAAGGATTGCATTGTACAACACAATGGGTGTGAAAAAGTACCCGTTTTCTGTGATGATTAGCTTTGTTACAAGCCGTATAATAACGGTATGGAATAATCTTGCAGTGGAAATATTTTAATGATGGATCTCGAAGCCTTTGGTAAACTCGTCCCACGATAAGTACGATGGGGGCACAGAAAGATTATTTGTGTGGCATATGAAGACTCACCGCACAGGCCCTCGGTGTAGTTATAGAAGAGAGCCTCAGGCACCTCCACACTGAAGTAGTGGTTGTCTAGTGGGACGAAGCGGACTTCGAGACTGATGGCAGGGGCTTTGTAGATGAGGTAAAATCCAGAGGAAATGACTTCGAAATCCGGGTACTTCACGGGTGCTTTATACTCCACGCCATCAATGTCTACCAAGTGCGACTAAATAAATGAATGCATAATTATTTTGTGTTATTATAATTGCTTTTTAAACCCAAACAATTGAGTCCAATAGTAAGGTTAGTGATTGAAAGCACATTTTAGTCGTATTTCAGTTAAAGCATTCACATTTTGTTTGTAGTTGGGTTTTTGTCTTTTTATATGGTTTTGTTTTCCGTATATTTAAAGTTCAATCACTTACATAGCCGCTGCCGAAGTCGGATCGGAGAACAACACTGGTCCCACTGTAGATGATCTCGAGATCTCTGGGGCAAGTTGTCCCAGGGAATCGGGCGCACTCGACATTGTGGATAAGCACGGTATAAAGCGGGGGATTATGGGACGTGTCCTGACTGAGAATGTAGGTACAGTTACCCTGATGGTCGAAGTCGTTTCCGTTAAAGTCCGTGTAGTGGGGATCGCCGTAACCATTGCAATAACCTTCACGAGAAAATCAATCAGAAACCAATAGTTCATTATTAATATTTCGTTCTTGTACAAGGCATATTAACAACCTCACAAAGCGCTTTGAAAGACCCGTGGAAAGCAAAGCCCCCAAATTAAGCCTCGCTAGCCGGTTTTAAAGCAAAGGGCATTTCAAGAAATCTTCCTATCAGGTACCCATTTACGTCACCTGGGTGAAGTGTGGCAAATTCAAGCTAATGTATTTTCAAAGGAAATTACTGCTGCGGCGAGGATAAGAACCCTGTATCGTGTCAATCCACCATATCATAACACATCACGATTGAGCTGCATTAATATGACATTCCGTATTATTTCACTATCATCTACATTAATCTTAATTTATTTCACAATTCCGAGCAACAGTTTATTCAAAAAACAAAACAATATTACATTTTTGCACAGCACGTTCATACCTAACATAGGAGAAATGAAAATTTAGTGGGTGACAAGAAGTTGAAGAACAAAAATGGAATGATTTCGTATCTGGTATCATACATATTTATTATATTCAATTATTTTTGAATACCCGAAAACTTCGTTTGTTGTTTTACAGTAGTATTGATCAGGTTAATGCACGACCAATTTACTGGAAAAAAAACCTCCCCCCCCAAAAAAAAAAAAAAAATAAAAAATAAACATCTGACTCTCAGTAGTGTCATAATTTTTGTTCATATCTTAATATTACTCTCTACATGTTTGTTTTAAATTAAAGAACAGAACAAAAGAAAAAATAGATTGATATGTTGAGGAATAAAAAAAAGAATAAAGAAATATCAAAGAGTGGGTAAAAAAAGCTGAGCTACAGTAAAGAGCGCTGTTCATACTCCTGTGGACAACACTTACATGTGTCATAAGGCGGTGTGTACGGTGGCTGGGTAAATATTGCTGTAGTAGTATATTCTCTAGTAGTGCTGGTAGGAGTAGTTGTCACTTGAGGTGTTGTGGTGGATTCCCATACTGGTGTAGTTGCAGGTGTAGTGGTTGAAGCTAATGAACATAGAAAAGCGATTTCCAAAATGGCTCAATTAGTACTTTCGATGTGAATTACTGTAAATTGTATTACTTTGTACATATGCGATACAAGTGTATATCTCTTCCATTTCCGAATTCTTAAGAATCTTAAGATGTCTCGAGTATACGACATGGCACGCAAATATCTGCGCTGGTTTTCATAGGGACGTGAGGGGATGGTGTAGGAAACATCCTAGAATCACCGAATTCGGCGGCGTAGCGGGATATCATTTTTTTTTTTTAGGGGGGGGGGGGGGTGTCGAGGAAGGAGAGGGGGAGGCACAGGGATGATTTTTTAAGGGCACCGCTTATTCTGGGAAGATGAAATGCGAATTTACAACCCTATTGTTTTGGGAGTGTGAGGAGGTCCAGGCGGTTTTTTTTCTCGTCATTTTCCCCTTTGTTTATTCTCTTTACTAACTTTTTTCGTTCTCTTTATTGTTTTTACAACTATAATGTTGGGGGAAGTAATCGCCCCCGACCCCATCTAGCTACGGTGCTGATAGACAAGATGTGATCATTCACGACATGACACACCAAATATCATTTCTGACAGGCGTGGTGCCTTAAGGGGAGTGGGACAGGAATCATCCTTGAATTACCGAATTCTTAATAACTTAATAATAAAAAGATGTGATGACTTACGACATGGTGCACAAGTGTCATTGCTGACAGGCATAGTGCCTTCTGGGCAGAAACATCCATTGACAGGCTCGGTCTGACAAGGCATATGTCTAGGGTTGAACTCCTCGCAACTAGGAAACTCAAGAGTCGGACAAGCACATTGGCGGTACTCCAAGGGGTCCACACAGTCAATAGCTATACAGTGGGAAGAGAGACGGGGGAGAAAACCGCATCACAATGATATGTTTTAAACTCGTTGTTTACATGAATACAAAAAAGTTTTTTTTTGTTTATACTATTGTCATTAAAATGCTGGGAGGAATCAGCTCTTCTTTATCTCCTAGCCAAAGAATTGATATATGAACTTTAATATAGACCCGTATCTTAATGTTAGTTATAACACAAGACATAATTTAATTGGATTTAAGTTGGACCGTATTGCAAAATGAGGGAAAATAAGATACAATGCGGTGGCTAATGTCTATTGACCATTAGTAGACTCAGGCGAAGATAAACAGAAATTTCCTGAAACTTACGACAGAAGTTGTCACGTCTCCACTTGAGGCATATTCCTTTGTTGGCGCACCTCGTGGCGTAGGCTTCGAAAGCCCAGCACGACGTATCCGTATCATTGGTATAGCACTCGTCATAGAGGCAGTCCCTGAAGTACGGTGCGGGATCGATGACGGCATGGCATTCGTGAAAGATGGGATCATAGATGTGTTGACACCACTCTCGACTTGGATCGGTAGGGGGACATGGGGTAGCTGTGTCGTTACAACCACAGTTTTCCCTATGCTCAGGAGGGACCAAATCGCAGCAATCACTTTCTTCTTCACATGTTGTTTCATTCTTTCCGCAGTTACCTGATGGTGAGAACATAGAGGATGTATAAGTGATGTGTTTCTTTAATATACATGTTGCAATCTGGCAAATGCACATAAAAGATACTCTGGCTTCACTTACTGCAAGTTACGTAAGCCCGTTGTACTCGTCATTTCCTTTTATTAACATCGTTGTGAAAGCAATTTGTGCACACGCCGGTAAGAAAAAATGACAAAGCAATGGTTGCTTTGTCTATTTTATTTAACTTTTTGTACGATATTATTCTCTCATGGCACGTCATCGGCCACACCAGCTGCTGAAGTATACGTTGCTCTACGTAAGCCAAAATATACTGATCGTGCGCAACACAAAAACTATTTACAGCAGTTTCGAAAGTATATTCCGGATGGATATAAACGCATGGCAAGTCTGAAAAAGCATCACTTTTGAAATCCAGAATTCTAGGGTCATGTGTTCTATCATTGCATCACCAAAGCCTCATTCAGGTATATCTCGGCGTTTTGGTTTATGTTTTTAATGTTTAATATGACTATAAAAAGTGTATTACGCTTCACATTGATGTATCTTTAACTGAGGGCTCAGTGGGTAAGCGTTGGATTTCATGGTCTGCAGTTTCCAATCATGTTAACGTTGTAACAAATATTAAAAAACACCGCGGTTTACCACTTCATATCTGATGGAGCTTTTTCTTGCTACCTCCATCTCTCTGCAAAGTCACATGTTTGCCATAAGTGCAATTTGAACAAAACAAAGGGTTTCTGATGACGGAAGGATTGCATTGTACAACACAATGGGTGTGAAAAAGTACCCGTTTTCTGTGATGATTAGCTTTGTTACAAGCCGTATAATAACGGTATGGAATAATCTTGCAGTGGAAATATATGATGGATCTCGAAGCCTTTGGTAAACTCATCCCACGATAAGTACGATGGGGGCACAGAAAGATTATTTGTGTGGCATATGAAGACTCACCGCACAGGCCCTCGGTGTAGTTATAGAAGAGAGCCTCGGGCACCTCCACACTGAAGTAGTGGTTGTCTAGTGGGACGAAGCGGACTTCGAGACTGATGGCAGGGGCTTTGTAGATGAGGTAAAATCCAGAAGAAATGACTTCGAAATCCAGGAACTTCACGGGTGCTTTATACTCCACGCCATCAATGTCTACCAAGTGCGACTAAATAAATGAATGCATAATTACTTTGTGTTATTATAATTGCTTTTTAAACCCAAACAATTGAGTCCAATAGTAAGGTTAGTGATTGAAAGCACATTTTAGTCGTATTTCAGTAAAAGCATTCACATTTTGTTTGTAGTTGGGTTTTTGTCTTTTTATATGGTTTTGTTTTCCGTATATTTAAAGTTCAATCACTTACATAGCCGCTGCCGAAGTCGGATCGGAGAACAACACTGGTCCCACTGTAGATGATCTCGAGATCTCTGGGGCAAGTTGTCCCAGGGAATCGAGCGCACTCGACATTGTGGATAAGCACGGTGTAAAGCGGGGGATTATGGGACGTGTCCTGACTGAGAATGTAGGTACAGTTACCCTGATGGTCGAAGTCGTTTCCGTTAAAGTCCGTGTAGTGGGGATCGCCGTAACCATTGCAATAACCTTCACGAGAAAATCAATCAGAAACCAATAGTTCATTATTAATATTCCGTTCTTGTACAAGGCATATTAACAACCTCACAATGCGCTTTGAAAGACCCGTGGAAAGCAAAGCCCCCAAATTAAGCCTCGCTAGCCGGTTTTAAAGCAAAGGGCATTACAAGAAATCTTCCTATCAGGTACCCATTTACGTCACCTGGGTGAAGTGTGGCAAATTCAAGCTAATGTATTTTCAAAGGAAATTACTGCTGCGGCGAGGAGAAGAACCCTGTATCGTGTCAATCCACCATATCACAACACATCACGATTGAGCTGCATTAATATGACATTCCGTATTATTTCGCATCTACATTAATCTTAATTTATTTCACAATTCCGAGCAACAGTTTATTCAAAAAACAAAACAATATTACATTTTTGCACAGCACGTTCATACCTAACATAGGAAAAATGAAAATTTAGTGGGTTACTAGAAGTTGAAGAACAAAAATGGAATGATTTCGTATCTGGTATCATACATATTTATTAAATTCAAGTATTTTTGAAAACCCGAAAACTTCGTTTGTTGTTTTACAGTAGTATTAATCAGCTTAATGCACGACCAATTTACTGGAAAAAAACCTCCCCCCCCCAAAAAAAAAAAATAAATAAATAAATAAACATCTGACTCTCAGTAGTGTCATACTTTTTGTTCATATCTTAATATTACTCTCTACATGTTTGTTTTAAATTAAAGAACAGAACAAAAGAAAAAATAGATTGATATGTTGAGGAATAAAAAAAAAGAATAAAGAAATATCAAAGAGTGGGTAAAAAAAGCTGAGCTACAGTAAAGAGTGCTGTTCATACTCCTGTGGACAACACTTACATGTGTCATAAGGCGGTGTGTACGGTGGCTGGGTAAATATTGCTGTAGTAGTATATTCTCTAGTAGTGCTGGTAGGAGTAGTTGTCACTTGAGGTGTTGTGGTGGATTCCCATACTGGTGTAGTTGCAGGTGTAGTGGTTGAAGCTAATGAACATAGAAAAGCGATTTCCAAAATGGCTCAATTAGTACTTTCGATGTGAATTACTGTAAATTGTATTACTTTGTACATATGCGATACAAGTGTATATCTCTTCCATTTCCGAATTCTTAAGAATCTTAAGATGTCTCGAGTATACGACATGGCACGCAAATATCTGCGCTGGTTTTCATAGGGACGTGAGGGGATGGTGTAGGAAACATCCTAGAATCACCGAATTCGGCGGCGTAGCGGGATATCATTTTTTTTTTTAGGGGGGGGGGGGGGGGGTGTCGAGGAAGGAGAGGGGGAGGCACAGGGATGATTTTTAAGGGCACCGCTTATTCTGGGAAGATGAAATGCGAATTTACAACCCTATTGTTTTGGGAGTGTGAGGAGGTCCAGGCGGTTTTTTTTCTCGTCATTTTCCCCTTTGTTTATTCTCTTTTCTAACTTTTTTCGTTCTCTTTATTGTTTTTACAACTATAATGTTGGGGGAAGTAATCGCCCCCGACCCCATCTAGCTACGGTGCTGATAGACAAGATGTGATCATTCACGACATGACACACCAAATATCATTTCTGACAGGCGTGGTGCCTTAAGGGGAGTGGGACAGGAATCATCCTTGAATTACCGAATCCTTAATAACTTAATAATAAAAAGATGTGATGACTTACGACATGGTGCACAAGTGTCATTGCTGACAGGCATAGTGCCTTCTGGGCAGAAACATCCATTGACAGGCTCGGTCTGACAAGGCATATGTCTAGGGTTGAACTCCTCGCAACTAGGAAACTCAAGAGTCGGACAAGCACATTGGCGGTACTCCAAGGGGTCCACACAGTCAATAGCTATACAGTGGGAAGAGAGACGGGGGAGAAAACCGCATCACAATGATATGTTTTAAACTCGTTGTTTACATGAATAACAACAAGTTTTTTTTTGTTTATACTATTGTCATTAAAATGCTGGGAGGAATAAGCTCTTCTTTATCTCCTAGCCAAAGAATTGATATATGAACTTTAATATAGACCCGTATCTTAATGTTAGTTATAACACAAGACATAATTTAATTGGATTTAAGTTGGACCGTATTGCAAAATGAGGGAAAATAAGATACAATGCGGTGGCTAATGTCTATTGACCATTAGTAGACTCAGGCGAAGATAAACAGAAATTTCCTGAAACTTACGACAGAAGTTGTCACGTCTCCACTTGAGGCATATTCCTTTGTTGGCGCACCTCGTGGCGTAGGCTTCGAAAGCCCAGCACGACGTATCATTGGTATAGCACTCGTCATAGAGGCAGTCCCTGAAGTACGGTGCGGGATCGATGACGGCATGGCATTCGTGAAAGATGGGATCATAGATGTGTTGACACCACTCTCGACTTGAATCGGTAGGGGGACATGGGGTAGCTGTGTCGTTACAACCACAGTTTTCCCTATGCTCAGGAGGGACCAAATCGCAGCAATCACTTTCTTCTTCACATGTTGTTTCATTCTTTCCGCAGTTACCTGATGGTGAGAACATAGAGGATGTATAAGTGATGTGTTTCTTTAATATACATGTTGCAATCTGGCAAATGCACATAAAAGATACTCTGGCTTCACTTACTGCAAGTTACGTAAGCCCGTTGTACTCGTCATTTCCTTTTATTAACATCGTTGTGAAAGCAATTTGTGCACACGCCGGTAAGAAAAAATGACAAAGCAATGGTTGCTTTGTCTATTTTATTTAACTTTTTGTACGATATTATTCTCTCATGGCACGTCATCGGCCACACCAGCTGCTGAAGTATACGTTGCTCTACGTAAGCCAAAATATACTGATCGTGCGCAACACAAAAACTATTTACAGCAGTTTCGAAAGTATATTCCGGATGGATATAAACGCATGGCATGTCTGAAAAAGCATCACTTTTGAAATCCAGAATTCTAGGGTCATGTGTTCTATCATTGCATCACCAAAGCCTCATTCAGGTATATCTCGGCGTTTTGGTTTATGTTTTTAATGTTTAATATGACTATAAAAAGTGTATTACGCTTCACATTGATGTATCTTTAACTGAGAGCTCAGTGGGTAAGCGTTGGATTTCAAGGTCTGCAGTTTCCAATCATGTTAACGTTGTACAAAATATTAAAAAACACCGCGGTTTACCACTTCATATCTGATGGAGCTTTTTCTTGCTACCTCCATCTCTCTGCAAAGTCACATGTTTGCCATAAGTGCAATTTGAACAAAACAAAGGGTTTCTGATGACGGAAGGATTGCATTGTACAACACAATGGGTGTGAAAAAGTACCCGTTTTCTGTGATGATTAGCTTTGTTACAAGCCGTATAATAACGGTATGGAATAATCTTGCAGTGGAAATATATGATGGATCTCGAAGCCTTTAGTAAACTCATCCCACGATAAGTACGATGGGGGCACAGAAAGATTATTTGTGTGGCATATGAAGACTCACCGCACAGGCCCTCGGTGTAGTTATAGAAGAGAGCCTCGGGCACCTCCACACTGAAGTAGTGGTTGTCTAGTGGGACGAAGCGGACTTCGAGACTGATGGCAGGGGCTTTGTAGATGAGGTAAAATCCAGAAGAAATGACTTCGAAATCCAGGAACTTCACGGGTGCTTTATACTCCACGCCATCAATGTCTACCAAGTGCGACTAAATAAATGAATGCATAATTACTTTGTGTTATTATAATTGCTTTTTAAACCCAAACAATTGAGTCCAATAGTAAGGTTAGTGATTGAAAGCACATTTTAGTCGTATTTCAGTAAAAGCATTCACATTTTGTTTGTAGTTGGGTTTTTGTCTTTTTATATGGTTTTGTTTTCCGTATATTTAAAGTTCAATCACTTACATAGCCGCTGCCGAAGTCGGATCGGAGAACAACACTGGTCCCACTGTAGATGATCTCGAGATCTCTGGGGCAAGTTGTCCCAGGGAATCGAGCGCACTCGACATTGTGGATAAGCACGGTGTAAAGCGGGGGATTATGGGACGTGTCCTGACTGAGAATGTAGGTACAGTTACCCTGATGGTCGAAGTCGTTTCCGTTAAAGTCCGTGTAGTGGGGATCGCCGTAACCATTGCAATAACCTTCACGAGAAAATCAATCAGAAACCAATAGTTCATTATTAATATTCCGTTCTTGTACAAGGCATATTAACAACCTCACAATGCGCTTTGAAAGACCCGTGGAAAGCAAAGCCCCCAAATTAAGCCTCGCTAGCCGGTTTTAAAGCAAAGGGCATTACAAGAAATCTTCCTATCAGGTACCCATTTACGTCACCTGGGTGAAGTGTGGCAAATTCAAGCTAATGTATTTTCAAAGGAAATTACTGCTGCGGCGAGGAGAAGAACCCTGTATCGTGTCAATCCACCATATCACAACACATCACGATTGAGCTGCATTAATATGACATTCCGTATTATTTCACTATCATCTACATTAATCTTAATTTATTTCACAATTCCGAGCAACAGTTTATTCAAAAAACAAAACAATATTACATTTTTGCACAGCACGTTCATACCTAACATAGGAGAAATGAAAATTTAGTGGGTTACTAGAAGTTGAAGAACAAAAATGGAATGATTTCGTATCTGGTATCATACATATTTATTAAATTCAAGTATTTTTGAAAACCCGAAAACTTCGTTTGTTGTTTTACAGTAGTATTAATCAGCTTAATGAACGACCAATTTACTGGAAAAAAACCCTCCCCCCCCCAAAAAAAAAAAAAAAAAATAAAATAAACATCTGCCTCTCAGTAGTGTCATATTTTTTGTTCATATCTTAATATTACTCTCTACATGTTTGTTTTAAATTGAAGAACAGAACAAAAGAAAAAATAGATTGATATGTAGAGGAATACAAAAAAGAATAAAGAAATATCAAAGAGTGGGTAAACAAAGCTGAGCTACAGTAAAGAGTGCTGTTCATACTCCTGTGGACAACACTTACATTTGTCATAAGGCGGTGTGTACGGTGGCTGGGTAAATCTTGCTGTAGTAGTATATTCTCTAGTAGTGCTGGTAGGAGTAGTTGTCACTTGAGGTGTTGTGGTGGATTCCCATACTGGTGTAGTTGCAGGTGTAGTGGTTGAAGCTAATGAACATAGAAAAGCGATTTCCAAAATGGCTCAATTAGTACTTTCGATGTGAATTACTGTAAATTGTATTACTTTGTACATATGCGATACAAGTGTATATCTCTTCCATTTCCGAATTCTTAAGAATCTTAAGATGTCTCGAGTATACGACATGGCACGCAAATATCTGCGCTGGTTTTCATAGGGACGTGAGGGGATGGTGTAGGAAACATCCTAGAATCACCGAATTCGGCGGCGTAGCGGGATATCATTTTTTTTTTTAGGGGGGGGGGGGGTGTCGAGGAAGGAGAGGGGGAGGCACAGGGATGATTTTTAAGGGCACCGCTTATTCTGGAAAGATGAAATGCGAATTTACAACCCTATTGTTTTGGGAGTGTGAGGAGGTCCAGGCGGTTTTTTTTCTCGTCATTTTCCCCTTTGTTTATTCTCTTTTCTAACTTTTTTCGTTCTCTTTATTGTTTTTACAACTATAATGTTTGGGGAAGTAATCGCCCCCGACCCCATCTAGCTACGGTGCTGATAGACAAGATGTGATCATTCACGACATGACACACCAAATATCATTTCTGACAGGCGTGGTGCCTTAAGGGGAGTGGGACAGGAATCATCCTTGAATTACCGAATTCTTAATAACTTAATAATAAAAAGATGTGATGACTTACGACATGGTGCACAAGTGTCATTGCTGACAGGCATAGTGCCTTCTGGGCAGAAACATCCATTGACAGGCTCGGTCTGACAAGGCATATGTCTAGGGTTGAACTCCTCGCAACTAGGAAACTCAAGAGTCGGACAAGCACATTGGCGGTACTCCAAGGGGTCCACACAGTCAATAGCTATACAGTGGGAAGAGAGACGGGGAAGAAAACCGCATCACAATGATATGTTTTAAACTCGTTGTTTGTTTATACTATTGTCATTAAAATGCTGGGAGGAATCAGCTCTTCTTTATCTCCTAGCCAAAGAATTGATATATGAACTTTAATATAGACCCGTATCTTAATGTTAGTTATAACACAAGACATAATTTAATTGGATTTAAGTTGGACCGTATTGCAAAATGAGGGAAAATAAGATACAATGCGGTGGCTAATGTCTATTGACCATTAGTAGACTCAGGCGAAGATAAACAGAAATTTCCTGAAACTTACGACAGAAGTTGTCACGTCTCCACTTGAGGCATATTCCTTTGTTGGCGCACCTCGTGGCGTAGGCTTCGAAAGCCCAGCACGACGTATCATTGGTATAGCACTCGTCATAGAGGCAGTCCCTGAAGTACGGTGCGGGATCGATGACGGCATGGCATTCGTGAAAGATGGGATCATAGATGTGTTGACACCACTCTCGACTTGAATCGGTAGGGGGACATGGGGTAGCTGTGTCGTTACAACCACAGTTTTCCCTATGCTCAGGAGGGACCAAATCGCAGCAATCACTTTCTTCTTCACATGTTGTTTCATTCTTTCCGCAGTTACCTGATGGTGAGAACATAGAGGCAGATGTATAAGTGATGTGTTTCTTTAATATACATGTTGCAATCTGGCAAATGCACATAAAAGATACTCTGGCTTCACTTACTGCAAGTTACGTAAGCCCGTTGTACTCGTCATTTCCTTTTATTAACATCGTTGTGAAAGCAATTTGTGCACACGCCGGTAAGAAAAAATGACAAAGCAATGGTTGCTTTGTCTATTTTATTTAACTCTTTGTACGATATTATTCTCTCATGGCACGTCATCGGCCACACCAGCTGCTGAAGTATACGTTGCTCTACGTAAGCCAAAATATACTGATCGTGCGCAACACAAAAACTATTTACAGCAGTTTCGAAAGTATATTCCGGATGGATATAAACGCATGGCATGTCTGAAAAAGCATCACTTTTGAAATCCAGAATTCTAGGGTCATGTGTTCTATCATTGCATCACCAAAGCCTCATTCAGGTATATCTCGGCGTTTTGGTTTATGTTTTTAATGTTTAATATGACTATAAAAAGTGTATTACGTTTCACATTGATGTATCTTTAACTGAGAGCTCAGTGGGTAAGCGTTGGATTTCATGGTCTGCAGTTTCCAATCATGTTAACGTTGTAAAAAATATTAAAAAACACCGCGGTTTACCACTTCATATCTGATGGAGCTTTTTCTTGCTACCTCCATCTCTCTGCAAAGTCACATGTTTGCCATAAGTGCAATTTGAACAAAACAAAGGGTTTCTGATGACGGAAGGATTGCATTGTACAACACAATGGGTGTGAAAAAGTACCCGTTTTCTGTGATGATTAGCTTTGTTACAAGCCGTATAATAACGGTATGGAATAATCTTGCAGTGGAAATATATGATGGATCTCGAAGCCTTTGGTAAACTCATCCCACGATAAGTACGATGGGGGCACAGAAAGATTATTTGTGTGGCATATGAAGACTCACCGCACAGGCCCTCGGTGTAGTTATAGAAGAGAGCCTCGGGCACCTCCACACTGAAGTAGTGGTTGTCTAGTGGGACGAAGCGGACTTCGAGACTGATGGCAGGGGCTTTGTAGATGAGGTAAAATCCAGAAGAAATGACTTCGAAATCTAGGAACTTCACGGGTGCTTTATACTCCACGCCATCAATGTCTACCAAGTGCGACTAAATAAATGAATGCATAATTACTTTGTGTTATTATAATTGCTTTTTAAACCCAAACAATTGAGTCCAATAGTAAGGTTAGTGATTGAAAGCACATTTTAGTCGTATTTCAGTAAAAGCATTCACATTTTGTTTGTAGTTGGGTTTTTGTCTTTTTATATGGTTTTGTTTTCCGTATATTTAAAGTTCAATCACTTACATAGCCGCTGCCGAAGTCGGATCGGAGAACAACACTGGTCCCACTGTAGATGATCTCGAGATCTCTGGGGCAAGTTGTCCCAGGGAATCGAGCGCACTCGACATTGTGGATAAGCACGGTGTAAAGCGGGGGATTATGGGACGTGTCCTGACTGAGAATGTAGGTACAGTTACCCTGATGGTCGAAGTCGTTTCCGTTAAAGTCCGTGTAGTGGAGATCGCCGTAACCATTGCAATAACCTTCACGAGAAAATCAATCAGAAACCAATAGTTCATTATTAATATTCCGTTCTTGTACAAGGCATATTAACAACCTCACAATGCGCTTTGAAAGACCCGTGGAAAGCAAAGCCCCCAAATTAAGCCTCGCTAGCCGGTTTTAAAGCAAAGGGCATTACAAGAAATCTTCCTATCAGGTACCCATTTACGTCACCTGGGTGAAGTGTGGCAAATTCAAGCTAATGTATTTTCAAAGGAAATTACTGCTGCGGCGAGGAGAAGAACCCTGTATCGTGTCAATCCACCATATCACAACACATCACGATTGAGCTGCATTAATATGACATTCCGTATTTTTTCACTATCATCTACATTAATCTTAATTTATTTCGCAATTCCGAGCAACAGTTTATTCAAAAAACAAAACAATATTACATTTTTGCACAGCACGTTCATACCTAACATAGGAGAAATGAAAATTTAGTGGGTTACTAGAAGTTGAAGAACAAAAATGGAATGATTTCGTATCTGGTATCATACATATTTATTAAATTCAAGTATTTTTGAAAACCCGAAAACTTCGTTTGTTGTTTTACAGTAGTATTAATCAGCTTAATGAACGACCAATTTACTGGAAAAAAACCCTCCACCCCCCCAAAAAAAAAAAAAATTAATAAACATCTGCCTCTCAGTAGTGTCATATTTTTTGTTCATATCTTAATATTACTCTCTACATGTTTGTTTTAAATTGAAGAACAGAACAAAAGAAAAAATAGATTGATATGTAGAGGAATACAAAAGAGAATAAAGAAATATCAAAGAGTGGGTAAACAAAGCTGAGCTACAGTAAAGAGTGCTGTTCATACTCCTGTGGACAACACTTACATGTGTCATAAGGCGGTGTGTACGGTGGCTGGGTAAATCTTGCTGTAGTAGTATATTCTCTAGTAGTGCTGGTAGGAGTAGTTGTCACTTGAGGTGTTGTGGTGGATATCCATACTGGTGTAGTTGCGCGGGTGGTTTCCTCTTGGGTGGTTGTGAAAAACTCGGATGTTGTGTAAAGTGGAGTAGTTGAAGCTAATGAACATAGAAAAGCGATTTCCAAAATGGCTCAATTAGTACTTTCGATGTGAATTACTGTAAATTGTATTACTTTTTACATATGCGATACAAGTGTATATCTCTTCCATTTCCGAATTCTTAAGAATCTTAAGATGTCTCGAGTATACGACATGGCACTCAAATATCTGCGCTGGTTTTCATAGGGACGTGAGGGGATGGTGTAGGAAACATCCTAGAATCACCGAATTCGGCGGCGAAGCGGGATATCATTTTTTTTTTTTAGGGGGGGGGGGATGTCGGGGAAGGAGAGGGGGAGGCACAGGGATGATTTTTAAGGGCACCGCTTATTCTGGGAAGATGAAATGCGAATTTAAAACCCTATTGTTTTGGGAGTGTGAGGAGGTCCAGGCGGTTTTTTTCTCGTCATTTTCCCCTTTGTTTATTCTCTTTTCTAACTTTTTTCGTTCTCTTTATTGTTTTTACAACTATAATGTTGGGGGAAGTAATCGCCCCCGACCCCATCTAGCTACGGTGCTGATAGACAAGATGTGATCATTCACGACATGACACACCAAATATCATTTCTGACAGGCGTGGTGCCTTAAGGGGAGTGGGACAGGAATCATCCTTGAATTACCGAATTCTTAATAACTTAATAATAAAAAGATGTGATGACTTACGACATGGTGCACAAGTGTCATTGCTGACAGGCATAGTGCCTTCTGGGCAGAAACATCCATTGACAGGCTCGGTCTGACAAGGCATATGGGTAGGGTTGAACTCCTCGCAACTAGGAAACTCAAGAGTCGGACAAGCACATTGGCGGTACTCCAAGGGGTCCACACAGTCAATAGCTATACAGTGGGAAGAGAGACGGGGGAGAAAACCGCATCACAATGATATGTTTTAAACTCGTTGTTTACATGAATAAAAAAAGGAAATGTTTGTTTATACTATTGTCATTAAAATGTTGGGAGGAATCAAATTTTCTTTATCTCCTAACCAAAGAATTGATATATGAACTTTAATATAGACCCGTATCTTAATGTTAGTTATAACACAAGACATAATTTAATTGGATTTAAGTTGGACCGTATTGCAAAATGAGGGAAAATAAGATTCAATGCGGTGGCTAATGTCTATTGACCATTAGTAGACTCAGGCGAAGATAAACAGAAATTTCCTGAAACTTACGACAGAAGTTGTCACGTCTCCACTTGAGGCATATTCCTTTGTTGGCGCACATCGTGGCGTAGGCTTCGAAAGCCCAGCACGACGTATCATTGGTAAAGCAATCGTCATAGAGGCAGTCCCTGAAGTATGGTGCGGGATCGATGACGGCATGGCATTCGTGAAAGATGGGATCATAGATGTGTTGACACCACTCTCGACTTGCATCGGTAGGGGGACATGGGGTAGCTGTGTCGTTACAACCACAGTTTTCCCTATGCTCAGGAGGGACCAAATCGCAGCAATCACTTTCTTCTTCACATGTTGTTTCATTCTTTCCGCAGTTACCTGATGGTGAGAACATAGAGGATGTATAAGTGATGTGTTTCTTTAATATACATGTTGCAATCTGGCAAATGCACATAAAAGATACTCTGGCTTCACTTACTGCAATTTACGTAAGCCCGTTGTACTCGTCATTTCCTTTTATTAACATCGTTGTGAAAGCACTTTGTGCACACGCCGGTAAGAAAAAATGACAAAGCAATGGTTGCTTTGCTTATTTTATTTTTTGTACGTTATTATTCTCTTATGGCACGTCATCGGCCGCACCAGCTGCTGAAGTATACGTTGCTCTACGTAAGCCAAAATATACTGATCGTGCGCAACACAAAAACTATTTACAGCAGTTTCGAAAGTATATTCCGGATGGATATAAACGCATGGCATGTCTGAAAAAGCAGGACTTTTGAAATCCAGAATTCTAGGGTCATTTGTTCTATCATTGCATCACCAAAGCCTCATTCAGGTATATCTCGGCGTTTTGGTTTATGTTTTTAATGTTTAATATGACTATAAAAAGTGTATTACGCTTCACATTTATGTATCTTTAACTGAGAGCTCAGTGGGTAAGCGTTGGATTTTATGGTCTGCAGTTTCCAATCATGTTAACGTTGAAATTTACCACTTCGTACCTAAATGAGTTTTTGCTTGCTTTCTTCGTCTCTCTGCACGGTCGCTCGTTTGCCATACGCTCAATTTACACAAAACAAAGGGTTCCAATATCACGTAAATTTGTATAGCTTTGTTCAGCAGAATGGAGTCGCAAAATACCCGTTTTCGGTGATGATTAGCTCAATGACAAACTGTTTAACATCGGTATGGAATGATCGTGCACCCGAAACATGTAAATAAACTTTGAGCCTCGGTAAATTCATCCCATGATAAATACAATGTAGCCTAGGGAGATTTTTGTGTGTGGCAAATGAAGACTCACCGCACAGGCCCTCGGTGTAGTTATAGAAGAGAGCCACGGGTACCTCCACGCTGAAGTAGCGGTTGTCTAGCGGGATGAAGCGGACTTCGAGCCCGATGGCCGGAGCTTGGTAGATGAGGTAAAATCCTAAAGAAATGACTTGGAAACCCGGGAGCTCCATAGGTGCTACATACTGCACGCCGTCAATGACTACCAGATGCGACTGAATGAAATGAATGCAAAATTACTTTTTCAAATTACTTTTTGAATTCAACAATTTGTGTCAAAAAGTAAGGTTAGCGATTAGGAGCAGATTTTTGTCGTATTTCAATTAAAGTCGTTACTTTTGCTGTTGGTGTTGTTGGGTGATTGTTTGTTCGTTTGTTCCGTTAATGTGTTTTTGTCTGTATATTCAAATGTCAATCACTTACACCGTCGATGTAGAACCCAGACTGGAGGACAACACTGGTCCCATTGTAGATGATCTCGAGATCTCTGGGGCAAGTTGTCCCAGGGAATCGCTCGCACTCGACATTGTGGATAAGCACGGTGTAAAGCGGGGGATTATGGGACGTATCTTGACTGAGGATGTAGGTACAGTTACCCTGATGGTCGTAGTCGTTTCCGTTAAAGTCCGTGTAGTGGGGGTCGCCGTAACCATGGCAATAACCTTCATGTGGAAATCAATGAGAAACCAATAGTTCATTATAAATATTCTGTTCTTTTACAACGCATATCAAGAACATCACAATGTGATTTGAAAAAGCTGTGGAAAGCAAAACCCTAGCTTTAGCTCCGGCAACTATCAAAGCAAAGTGCTTTTAAAGAAATAATCCTACCAGGTACTCATTTACGTCACCTGGGTCAAGTGTGGACAATTCAGGGTATTGTTTTTGCAAAGGAACTTACTGCTGTGGTGGAGATACGTACCCTGCACCGTGTTAAAGTCTAATGACTTATTCACCATGTTCCAACACATCACCAGTGTGCTGCATTAAAATTACATTCTGTATTTTTTCGCTATCATCTACATTAATCATTATTTATTTCATAATTTCTACCACCAATGTATTCTTTAAAAACTGAATTAAAGTGCATTTTTGCAAAGCACGGTGATAACTAACGAAAATTGTGTAGATTAACAGTAGGGGAAGAACAGCAATGGAATTATTTCGTTTCTGGTTTCATACATATTTATAGTTTATTGTTAGTTTATTTTACAGTAGTATTAAGCAGCGTAATGAACGAATATTCACTGAAAATCTCCCCCCCCGAAAAAGAAATATCTGTCTCACTCGCGTGATACTTTTTTGTTCATATCTTAATATTAATCTTTACATGTTTTTGAAAGTTGAAGAACAGAACAGAAGAAAGAACAGATCGAAATATCAACAAAATAAAAATTAAGAAATATCAATGAGTGGATGAACAAAGCTAAGCTACATTAAAGAGTGCCGTTCACCCTTCTGCGGAAAATACTTACAGGTATTATATGGCGGCGTGTACAGTGGCGTGGTAAACTGTGCTGTAGTAGTATATTCTGTAGTAGTGCTGGAAGGAGTGTTTGTCACTTGAGGTGAAGTGGTGGATACCCATACTGGTGTAGTTTCAGGTGTAGTGGTTGGTTCCCATGGTGGTGTGGTTGAGTGGGTGGTACCTGGCGTGGTCGTAGGTGATGTGGTGGTAGGGCATGCATCAACGCATTCGCCATCGTCGTAGAACTGTCCATCGGGGCATTTACACCCCTCTACACACGTGTCGGGGCATTCTCCGTTCTCATCCCATCGCCCTTTGTGCCCGCATATATCACATACTGGGATACAAGGATTGTACTCAGAACAATCATCACATTGCATTGCTGCAGATGGAAGAAAATACAGTCGAAAAGTGAATATAAATTTGTGATTTTTTTTCTCAAGTTTTCCTGAACACATTTTTAAATACAGGGAAAATGACGTAAAATATTGCTCCATTCTTTATTATTCAGTATTTTTAGGATAAAGAGGTTAAACATTCATTTTAATAATGTATATAATCAGAATTCCTTATTTACTCCAAGACTTTCGATATAAATGCAATAGCAGAAAGAGAGTAGTAGATGCTTACCACTTATTTTGTAAGGGTAACATCATTCATTTCGCATTGAAACGTGAAGACAGTAACTCTGAAAATGTAGGTGTAGATGCCCTATCAACGAATATGCACGTGGAGGTGAGACTTCATTTGGTTTAGGGCGTCTTGTTTACTAGGGCTAATTTAAAAAAAATATTATCCCATGAATATTTTTACTTACGGCAGAAGTCGTTTGATCTCCAAGGGATGTGTACGCCGTGCGTGTTACATTCCTGCGCGTATGTGGCGATGGCAGTACAAAGACACTCGCAATCGCCACCGGAGTCACAGCCGCAGGTGTCAAAGATGCACCGAGCGTAGTAAGGACGGTAGCTGACTTCACTATGGCATGCTGTAAACGTTTGTGATTTCAGTACACTGCACTGGCGCATGGCCCAGGCCCGGCGGAACGGGTTAAAGAGGCAAGGGTGGATGATATGGGACGGACGAGGGCAGTAGTCGTATACCTAGAGAAAAAAATATCGTGTATTGGCTCTCCAGGAATAATAATAATAATAATAGCTAGTTCTTATATAGCGCTTTTCTGGACCGAAGGCCCTGTCAAATCGCTTTACATAATCATATATATATATATATATTATTACCCCGGTCATCGGATTCAAGCTCAACCTGTATGCACATTCTCCACTCCCTGGCATTCCAGCCAGGTGTCATTTCTATCTTGCCGAAAGACATTAGTGCAGCGGTGGGACTTGAACCGCGGACCTTGTGATCCACAGTCTGGTTACATATTCAATCGTCCACGACATCTTGTGTGAAACACTGAGTGATTTCAAGTTGGGTGTTTAAGGCTGGTGTTAGTGTTAAACACTAGCACCAGCCCTAAACACCCAAATAGAAATCAGCTGGTGTTAAGGCTTTGACCTCTGAATATCGTCAAATTCCGTTAGCTAGTGTTATCGATTTTGCAAAGTGTCTTCTGCTGAACCGACCTTTGTGGCTAGTGTTTATATTTTACGTACAAATGTCCGATTCACTAACACTAGCCCCTAGGGATTAAGAAAATATTGATTTCTAGTTCGGTGTTAGTGTTGCTAAATTGAAACAGTCAACGTATTGTCTGACGAGCAAATAAATGTATGTGAAACAGGTCCTTTACTATGTGGTTCATACATTATTTTTGTGTAAAATGAGTGATTTTATAAGACCAGAGAAATAAATGTAAATTTACTTTGTGCCTTTCATGATATCTTTAGTTTTGATGTACTATTTTTTATCATCGTCGTGAAATCAAGTCTGTGTGGCGATTTCAAAGTGGTGTTAAGATATCAATATTGATATCGGTATCGGGCTCTTAAATTCATTAGCAAATGTTTAGCTCGATTTAAGAGCTCTTGACTGCTCTAAACACTAACACTAACACCCAACTTGAAATCACTCACTGTCATCGCAATGTCGTTTGCACATATTAAAACGTTATATATTTTCTTTAACTTTCGTACAGTCTGATAACAATTACAGTAAAAATGCTTCGAGTTGGTTCAATCCTTTATGTACTTAGACATGTGCATTGCCGTCCCTGAACTAAAGCGGGAAGACATGTATTTTACCATACTTGATGGCCCGCCTGTAATGGCGGCTGACACTTCACTAATTCAGCAATCCTAATCGGTGTGTTTGTATCTTTGCTGTCTTACCTTCCAACTGTCTCCAAAATCGATTGAGGACGTCTCTGGAAGACCTCCAGCTGGTGATAAGAAGTCATCACTTATCAGGTCATTGAAGTTACCGCACAGACCCCCAACCTAAAGAAATACAACTCATTTATAAAGCACAATACTTTTTAAAAGATCGAGTTCTGATAAAGGTGAACATTTGAACGCTTCTAATACTTTTTATTTCCTTGTTGAAGAATCATGTGGTATAGATGTCGCGTTATACGTCAAATATGACCAGGAATATTTTACGAAAATTCGGGCCGAGTCCACATGCTTGTGTAGTTTCATGTAGGCCTACGCATACCTGTGCCCGATTATTTTTTCAATATTCCTGATTTTTTGCCGGATGAATTCAATTTGTTACAATTGAAATTATTAAAACCTCAAAATCGGCAATTAACCGTGTGAAATAACAAAAGAAACTCTTCACAGTTTCTTTTATTGTAAAATTCAATGATGTTCATTTGTATATGGCTGAAAAATGCATCTGAAATGCGATACACCCCAACAAGTCTAAATTTGCACTGAAAGGATTATTAGTCGACGTTATTTGTAAGAACGTACACATCAAACAATGGTTCAATTCCTCTTCCTCATAATCAAATTCAGTTATATTATGTTCTCTTTCGTTTTCAAAAATAACATTTCCTTTTTACAATTTTTAGTCATATTACCAAAATATTCATAGGCCTATAAATAAAAAGGACATAAATATGGTTAAGGAACGAGTGTATCCCATTAAAGCCTAGGCTTGCGTTGGGAACGCCTGTATGAATCAATAAAATATTTAGATACAAAAGGGCAAGAGAATAATATACGAGAAGGGAATAGAAGGGGTAAAGATAGGGGAAATATAATTTAAATTAAAAAGGTTGGAATTGTACTGCAAACAAATCACATGATACCGACTGAAATTTATGAAGGTCCAAATGAGGTTACATATCGTTCTTCAGAAGGTTCATATTTGTGAAGGTATGTGTATTCCAAAGGTTCATAATCCCACAGATTCGCATCTCCGAAATACAATGGGGTTCATAATTCCGAGGGTGATATAGGTTTCGTAATTCCAAAAAAGAAACAAGGTTCATAACCTTAAAACATGTTATTTCTTATAGTATTGGAAATTCGTTTTCCAAAATTACGAACCTTCTGAATAACGAACCTTCGGTAAAACGAGTGCCTCCCGACATTGAAATGGCTTTTTGTTTACCTTTTCTTTGTACATAGGATCAAGTTTGACCTGGATCCACGTACCCCGATCCCAGATCAGTGTTATTTTTTGGGTTGTGTGCACGTAGACGTAGTTTCCAACTTCAGTCAACCGGAATGAACCGGCCGAGGATGGAGTCGGTTTGCCCCGGACAAGGATCAACTTTTCCTGTTTGCTTCCAATTCCTGGTAATGTTACGCATAGGAACAAAAAATCCACCTTATCATCGGTTTATTATTCACTAAAGTCCTTTGGCAAGACATTGATCTACATTTGCCACACTCAACCCAGGTGATGTAAATGGGTACCTGGCAGGAATAAATTCCTTGAAATGCTGGAGCGCTGTATAAACGGCAGCTAGGCTAGAGCCGGGGTAATAATAAATGTGCCTCGGAATAGAATTATCTAGATAGATGGCGCTATAGCAATGCCTATTAGTATTATTATTATTATATCAATACATTTGTTTTTAGATATTGGCAGTTGACCTATTATCAAGAAGAGGATAATATCTTAACTTGTTCTTGAGATGTATATTGACGCTTTAGGCCTGTATGTTACTTGAGACATAATTGAACAACATGGCTGACAGTATCATATTATTGTACGATATACGCCTTATTACACTTGAAAAAGAATTACAAAATAGTTTGTACAGTTTGATTATTCATGTTGTCTACCAGATTTTTGAAAGCCTTATTACATTGAGTGGAAATAATGCTTCGTGTAATTACTCTTTGTTATCGAATGCCAGACAAACTAGAGCTTCTTTGATTTTGAGGGGCACCCCCCCCCCCCTACAAAAAAGTAATAATAATAATGATAATAATAGTAAGATATTGAAGACAAAAATTATGATAATTATAATAGTAACAGTGATAGTAATGAAACTGATGATGATCATGAAAGTAATGATGATGATGATGATTATAATATTAATAAAACAAAATCATCATCATCTTCATCGTCATCATCATTATCATGATAAGGTGAATTTCCTTGAGAGAAGGAGTTGATGTGCGATTTTCAACCAAAACGGCAACTAAAAATGGGATATCTTTTCTTTAGAGAGCTCTAGATCGTCCCCTTCCTAAATAGAGGCTTGTACGGGCATGCTTACCTATACTAAACGTTATGGATTTGGTACAGGTAACGGCGGATGTTCCACATGGAATGTTTGAGACGACGATGTGGAAGAAAGGGATTCCTGAAGGCTGGCTGACACTGTCAGTCACCATAACATAGTCACAGTCCCCTTGGAAGTCGAACAATTTGCCATCGAATGTCTTGTAGTGAGGGTCTCCCCATGCCGTACACAAACCTGAAATACAATATTTAAGTGATTCCGTTCAATTTTCTGTTTCTTGGTCTAACACAATATAATGCTCTAATTTGTTCACATATATTTAAACCAAATGGCCAATTTATTACTACCATTATTCATAATCATATCAATAGGGTTTTTCTCATTCAGGAATGAAATATGATCATGTGACATCTTTTATTGGACACATCGGACAGACTCGCCCATTTCTTCTTTTTCTTTTAATTGGTGAGAAATTAGAGCCTTATAGCTTTTGTTAAATCAACAGAGATAAACGTAGACTCTCTATCTCCTTTTTATAGGTATCTGTTTTTGCAATGCCTGCCAGACAACCTTCAAACAAATTCTTCACATAATTCCATACAATTTGAATATCATCTTTATCTATTTCGGCATCAGAACTTACTTTGGAACTTTTAATATTTGTTCTCCTGGCTTGCTAATGTAAATGCGTTTCATGAACAGACTTAACCTCTATTACAGTGAGCTTTATTTCAATCAAAAGAATGAATAAAAGAGGTGTATGTGTATTTATCTAAACGAGAGCACAATAGCAATAATGTTCCAATTGATTTTAGTCATAGTAAATATGTTGGATATATAACATGATCACATCCATCAGTATAGTTTCAACAACAAAATAAATAAAGAAGATGTTAAGAAGATCGATATGCGTACCATGACAGTTATTCTCACGGCATTCCCAAATGCTGTTTGTACAGGTGCTGTTAAACAAATGAATTTTTAAAACATGTCGTAATTAGGTAATGCAATGTTTGTTACTTTTATTTATTAATAAAACGATGAAAGACAGTATTGCACATCATATCAGAGCTGGATAATTGGCAAATTTAAATTTGAAAAGCGGAATCAAAGGTTTGTAGTATTTTGTCACTTAACCCCCAAACTGACTTGTATCACTGAGCTCGTGCGGCTGTGTTTGGATTACGTCGTAACTTACCCTAATGTAGGCTATTAGGGCATCCCCCAGCAACATTAATTGTGCACTTGCTGTTTGAGTCTACTCTCTCACGGGGCCTCTCATGATAAAAAGAAACGACATTACTACTACTACTACTACTACTACTACTACTACTACGTATTAATAATAATATCGCAATCAACAATGGTGATAATAACGATAATATAATATATAGGTGTGATAATAATAATAATGATCGCGATGATGATATTACATTTATATATATAACTACATTTATATCCATTTCAGGGATGCTCGAAGCGCCTACAAAGTATCATTAGTCCACTGGCTTTAGCCCAATTTTTTTAAGAAACTAAGAGCATTCAAGGAATAAATATAAAATGCCGCGTTGGGAATAACGGTGACGTATTCACGCGACCACGACAACTCTACAACGGGCGTTACGCAATGCCACATTCATATCCCGATTCATATGCATATCGACACTCAGGCGCGGATCCAGGGTGGGGGGGCCGAGCAGGCCTTGGCCCCCCCCCCCCCCCCGCAAAAAAAAAAAAAAAAAAAAAAGAGAGAAGAAAGGAAAAGAAGGGAAAGGGAAAGAGGAGAGAAAGGGAAAGAGAGAAGAGGAAGAAGAAAAGAAAAGGAGGAAGAAGGAGATCGGGGGCCCAGGGGCGGGATCTAGCTTTTTGCTAAGGGGGGGGGGTTGACCAAAATAATGACGATGCGGAGCATCGTCCCACGAGCGAGCCGATTTTTTTGGAGGTTTTTATTTGAACCCGTAAATGATGTTTTCCTGGCATCTATTAACACAATGGAGACCATAAAAAGCAGTGCGTGATAACGTCTTTTTAAATCAAGTAACAGTTTAATACACAGTTATATCCAGAGTTATCATGTGTTTGGTTAAGTTACCAGATGAGTTGAATATCTTCTCAAAATATTTGCACTTGAAAGGGTTTCTCTCTACAGCGTGCGTTCTTTTTTTTTTTTTTTTTTTTTTTTTTCCTTTTTTTTTTTGGGGGGGGGGGGAGCCCGCCCAAGGGGGGGGGGGGTTTAAACCCCCTAAACCCCCCCGTAGATCCGCGCCTGGGGCCGAAAGGGCCTTGCCTCCCAGGCTGTTGCCCCCCCCCCCCCCCAATCAAAAAAAATAAGAGAGAAGGAAGGAAAGGGAAAGAAAAAGGGAAAAGGGAAGATACTGGCGAACTGAAAGGGGGTCGGGGGGCTTGGGGGAAATCAAATTTAAACGTAGTTTATTTCTAATTCCATAACGGTGGATTACAAATAATGCTGAAATGACATAATTTTCGAGATTTTTCCTCACTTTTTAGTAAATTATACGTTTTTATGTGACAAATTCCTGAATATACAGCCAGGCAAAAAATGTGATTCTTAAGATTTGTACATGTCAGGGCCCGAGGAACGGCGGGGATCGAGAGCCTCGAGCCCCCCCCCCCCCCTACTTTTTTGAGAAGGTATATTAAAGGAAAATAAAAAAGAAAGAGAGCAAGAAAGAAAAAATAGTTAACTGCCAGTGTCAAAAAATAATGAGGCATCAAAATAAATTATGCTCATCTGACCGTGATTAAATGCCTAAAGCCCCGATGCGTTCGGGGGGCTCTACTGGCCCTTGAATTTTACCTAGGGCCCTAAGGCGGGCCCTTAGATGCTCATCTTACGGTAATTTAATGTCTAAAACCCCTGAGCCTCTGGGGGCTCCACCGCCTCGACCCAACCAGGGGCCCTAAGGCGGGCCCCTGAATGTTTATCTGACCGTAATTTATTGCCTTTAACCCCTAAGCTTCTGGGGTCGGACAAGTTATCAAAATATGTTTATCTGACCGCAGGCGCGTAGCCAGGGGGGTGGGGGGGGGGGGCTATAGGGGCTGTCCCCGAAAATCGCCGTCAAAATAAAGACAAGGATTAAGAGTAGAGAACGGTACAACGTCTCGTCTTCTTTCTCTAATGATTTAATAAAACGTCAAAGCTTCCGCGCTTCGCGCAGGAGGGGAGGGGGGGGGAACTGAATTCAGACAAGGATTAAGAGTCGAGAACGGTACAGCGAATCGTCTTCTTTCTCTCACAATCTTATGAAACGTCGAAAATTCCGCGCTTTGCGTGGTAGGGAAAAACTGAATTCAGACGAGAATTATTTTCGAGAACGGTACAACGAATCGTCTTCTTTCTCTAATGATTTTAATGAAACTTAAAAGCTTCCGCGCTTCGCGCGGGAGGGGGGGGGAAAACTAAATTCAGACGAGAACTTTTTTTCGAGAACGGTACAACGAATCGTCTTCTTTCTCTAATGATTTTAATGAAACTTAAAGCTTCCGCGCTTCGCGCGAGAGGGGGGGGGGGGGAACGAATTTAGACAAAGATTAAGAGTTGAGAACGGTACAACGATCGTCTTCTTTCTCTAATTATTTAATGAAACTTAAAGCTTTCGCGCTTTGCGCGGTAGGGGAAAAACTGAATTCAGACTAGGATTCAGAGTCGAGAAAGGTAATACGAATCGTCTGTTTCTCTAATGATTTAATGAAACGTAAAAGCTTCCGCGCTTCGCTTCGCGCGGGAGGGGGGGGGGGGCGGAAACTAAATTCAGACGAGGATTATTTCGAGAACGGTACAACGAATCGTCTTCTTTCTCTAATGATTTTAATGAAACTTAAAAGCTTCAGCGCTTTGCGCGGGAGGGGGGAGCCTGAATTCAGACGAGGATTT